>CAUYQU010046934.1:0-88757 GCA_963574635.1 Cheracebus regulus
TGATTCTTCCTAACCATGAGCATGGAATGTTTTTCCATCTCTTTGTGTCCTCTCTTATTTCATTGAGCAGTGGTTTGTAGTTCTCCTTTAAAAGGTCCTTTAATTTCTAAGCCACAAAACATTCAAGTGGTGACTTGTGTGTTTTTAAAAGTGTTCAGTTTTAGAAGGGAAACAGCACACAAGTTTGGAAAATTTGTAGCCTCAGGATACAATAGAAAAGAAAAACCCGTTTTCTAAGGAGAAATTCAAGTTGGTTATAGAAATTTATGTAAGTAATGAGGAGCCAAATGTTATTACCCAAGACAGTGCAAGACAATGGGGAAAATGTCTCCAGGGCATGTCAGAGGTTTTCACAGCAGCCCCTCCCATCACAGGCCCAGAGGCCGAGGAGGAAAAAATGGTTACATGGGTGGCGCCCTGGGACCCCCTGCTTTGTGCAGCCTAGGGACTTGGCAACCTGTGTCCTAGCTGCTCTAGCCATGGCTAAAAGGGGTCAAGGTACAGCTCGGGCTGTGTCTTCAGAGGGTGCAAGCCCCAAGACTTGGCAGCTTCCATGCTATGTTGAGCCTGTGGGTGCACAGAAGTCAAGAATTGAGATTTGGGAATCTCTGCTTAGTTTTAAGAGGATGTATAGAAATTCCTGAATGTTCAGGCAAAAGTTTGCTGCAGAGATGGGGCTCTCATGGAGAACCTCTGCTAGTGTAGTGCAGAAGGGAGATGTAGGGTATGAGTCCCCACACAGAGTCCCTACTGGGACACTGCCTAGTGGAGCTGTGAAAAGAGATCCATTGTATTCCAGACCCCAGTATGGTAGATCCTCCGACAGCTTGCACTGTTGACATGGAAAAGCCATAGACAATGCCAGCAATGAAAACAGCTGGGAGGATGTACCCTGCAAAGCCACAGGGGTGGAGCTGCTCAAGACCATGGGGACCCACCTCTTGCATCAGTGTAACCTGAGACATGGAGTCAAAGAAGATCATTTTGGAGCTTAAAGATTTGACTGCCCTGCTGTATTTCAGACTTGCATGGGGCCTGCAGACCCTTTGTTTTGGCCAATTTTTCTCATTTGGAATGGCTAAATTTACCCAATGTCTGTACTTCTATTGTACATAGGAAGTAACTAACTTGTTTTTGATTTTACAGGCTCACGGGTGGAAGAGACTTGCCTTGTCTCAGATGAGACTTTGAACTATGGATTTTTGAGTTAGTGCTGAAATAAGTTAAGACTTTTGAGGACTGTTAGGAAGGCATGATTGTTTTTAAAAGTGAGAAAATGAGATTTGGGAGGGGCCGGGGTGGAATGATATGGTTTGGCTGAGTCTTCACCCAAATCTTATCTTGAATTATAGCTCCCATAATTTCCACATGTTGTGAGATGGACCCAGTGGAAGATAGTTGAATCATGGGGGTAGTTTCCCCACACTGTTCTCACGATAGTTAATAAGTCTTATGAGATCTGTTGGTTTTATAATGGGAAACCCCTTTCACATCATTCTCATTTTCTCTTGTCTGTCACCATGTAAGATGTGCCTTTGCCCTTCACCATGATTGTGAGGCATCTCTGGCCACAAGGAACTGTGAGTCCCTTAAACCTAATACAGCATCTGTGTGTCTTCTTTTGAGAAATACCTGTTCATGTCCTTCACTCATGTTTTAACACATTATTTTGTTGTTTTCTATTGAGTTGTTTGAGTTTCTTGTAGTGAATTTCATAGAAATGAGTAGAGAAGTGGTTACCGGAAGCTAGGGGAAGTGGGAGAGGGCTGAAAAAAGGGAAGATGTTGATTCAAGGGTACAAAGTTTCAGTTAGACTGGAGGAATATCTTTTAGTGATCTCTTACACTGCAGGGTGACCACAGTTTTAACTGTATATTTCAAAATTGCTAAAATAATAGATTTTTAATGTTCTTGCCACAAAAACATGGTAAGTAGGTAAGGTGATGGATTTGTTAATTAGTTTGATCGAATGTTTCTACAATGTATGCATAGATCAAAACATCACATTGTACCCCGTAAATATATGTAATTATTTGTCAATTAAAATAAATAAAAATAAATGGAAAATGCAAAATATCTTTTATTGAAGATCTTACCTATATTTTAAAATTCTGCTATGACCTAATCCAAATTTTTTGTATTTGCACTTGCTTATTTCTAGGCTAAGGAAACATAGGAGTCTCTTTGCAGAAAATAAATATATTCACAATTCTCATCTACATAAAATGCAACCTTAATGCAATATTGTTTATATAGTAATACCAAGAAAAAAGGAGATTTATACATTCTAATAATTGTTTCAGCTTCTTTTAAATAATTTTAAAAAACTGTTTTTAACATATTTTAAAACTTACATAGAGTAGAATATCCTTAGCTTTTTATGTATGTGATTATTAGCATGGAAAAGATGTTCAAAGAAAAGTAGAGCAGTTCCCTAAACACTAGAAAACAAAGGAAACAGCATGTAATTTAATGATAAATATCTCTGAGGATTTTATAATTACCTTCTAATATGACATTTATTTTTAGAAAATTAATTTACTCCTTTTTATGGTCCCACATCCAATTCTAGAAATATGCTTTTAAGACATCTTTGCTAAATTATAAAAGAAGCATTAACAAAGTAGCCTTTAAAAATCAGAATTTGCACATTTGAGCATTTCCGCTAGGGTTTAAGACCTTTTCTAGACCTTTGATTTGCTATATAAAAAATTGTATATTAAACACTTGCCAACAATTTTCTAATGTGCTTTGTAAATACATGATCACATCTGTTTCTTCATATGAGTCTCATAGTGCATACTTAGGGGGTGTCTACTGATATTCAATTGATTTAATTAAGCAAGTTCCACTAATGTGCTAATTGGAAGACAGACTTTTTATCATTCACTTGAGATTAGATTGCATTCATGGAATCATAATTATTTTAATGGCTTGCTATAGTTCATACAGTAGACGAACTGTGTACTGGCTGAATTTTTAATGAAGTCTTTTTACTTTCATTTTTCAGAGATTTTTCCCTTTGTTTTGCATATAAGGTTGCTTCTCAAAGTGCCCATTGTTGGTTTTATATTTTTTTTAGTTGTAACTCTTTCTAATATGTCCTATCATAAACACTTTAATAACTTTTTGTTGTATATTTATGACTGTGAAATGAAAAAAAGACAAGTCAGTCTTGATCTGAAGACAATGCTGGAAAACAGCAATAAGAAAAATTATGTATTAGAGCTCAACTGTGGTATGAAACATTTTGTTTTATAAGTTCTTAGTATTTTGCATACTAATTATAATTTTTGTTCATTTGTGTCTTATACTAGCTCATCTAAATTTGCAATTCTAAAAAAACACTGTTATGACCTTGCTATGTTCTAAATGATGTTTCAGAATTGGGGATAGCAAGATAACTATAATTTTTCCTCTGGAAAAATTTCATCCAAAGGTGGAATTAATGTCTTAAAAAATTGTGTGGAAAATAACTTGTTTTTTAAAAAATATTATCTGAAATGATTTCCTTTTTCATTTATATGTACATTCTGTCTATAATTTAATGTCATGATGAATTCCCAATGTGTTGTTTTTTCCTTAAAAGTCATTAGGTTCTGATCCTTTTGTTTTTTTCTTAGCCAAGCTTTTCAGAGGTCTTTGGCCTTTAAAAAATATGTAAAATGATGTATGTAGTTGCAATATAAATAAGTATATAAAGAGATAATTATATATAGCCACTTTGGAAAACAGTTTGGCAGTTTTATTCAAAAGTCCAATAGTTAAAATTTCACTTACCAAAGATCCGGATATTCTACTCCTAAATGTTTATTCAAGAGAAATGAAAGCAAATATCCACAAAACATGTAGGTGAATGTTTATGGCAGTCTTATTAACCAAAGCCATTATTGTTAACCAAAAACTGGAAACAATCTAAATGTTTATTAACTAGTGAATGATCAACAGACTAGCATATCCCTATGATGGGAATACTAATTAGCAATTAAAGTGAGTGAAATATAATGTCTTATGTTAGGCTGCTGTAGCAAATTACCTTCAATTGGATGGCTTAAATGACAGGCATTTCGTTCTCACATTGCTGGAGGCTGGGAAGTTCAAGGTCAAGGAGTCTTCTTGCTGTACCCTCGCATGGCAGAGAGAGACATTATTTTTCTCATGTCTCTTCTTTTAAATGATCACTAGTCACAACATGAAGGTTCCACCCTAATGACATAATTACCTTCTAAAGGCCCCATTTTTAAATACTATGACATTTGAGATTAGGGCTTTAATGTATGAATTTTTGGGGGGGGCACATTCAGTCCATAGCATATAGATGTATACAAGAATATGAGTGAATTTCAGCAACATTACACTGAGTGAAGGAAACCAGAAACAAAACATTATGAAATATTTGATTCTATTTTTATAAAAGTCTAGAAAATGCAAACTTAGACACAGCCCTAGAAAGCAGATCACTGATTCCACGTGGAAGTCTATGGAAGGTGTGATGGATTACAAAGGAATATAAGAAAACTTTTATTAAAAGGAAGGAAAATGTTTTTATTTTGATTGCTGTGATTGTTTTATGCCTGTGACATACGTCAAAACTCACCAAATTGTATACCGTAACCATATGAGGTTTACTATATGTCAATTATACATGAGCAAAGTTGCAAAAAAAATTGAGAGGTAAGAGAAGTTGATGTATGTGACAAAAACACAGAGAAAACCACAGCAATGACAAGAAGAAATAAGTTATTAAAATGATAATGAACATGAATAGTCAACCCGAGGAAATAATGAGTTCCCTAAAGTGTTTCCAGTGGAGTTTTAAACAATGAATTTTCATTTCAGATGATCAAAGCTTTAAAATTATTCCTTTATTTTGACTGATATAATTGAGTTTTGATATCTGCCTTTACTCTTGTTTCTGATGGAAAATTCTTCACTGCAAAAGAGGCTATTATAATGTTTTAAGCTTCTTTTTCATCATCTCTATTCTACTTATCTATTGTTTTATTTTAATACATAATTAGAGAAAACTAATACAGAGAAAATACTTTTACTTTTTTCAAAAATACAATTTTCTTGATCAACTTCAGTAACAGAAACTTTCAAAAAAAAAAAGGCGCTGTGAACTTATTAGAGCCTAAGACTATTTATTGACTCAAAAACTCCATTTATGTAATATAATTAATGTGTTCAGTAAGTGGAATTTTAATTTTGCAAGAGATGAAAATATCTTCAATTCAACTATGGTAAGGGTGCTAGAGTGGAATGATTTTGTTTTTGTTTCCCTTTCTGTCCCTGGGAAAATCAATTGGATATAAGGATATGAGGCTCTTGGTACTAGGATACTTTTGAGTAGTTTGAAATGAAAGAAAAGGCATGACATATTGACATATTATTTCTTCTATATGATACGATATTTTTTGTAGGATTGTATAACATTACTTATTAAAAGAGAAGACACATATGAGAGAAAGCTTTCATGTTCAATAGTGCTTTTTGTTACTGTAGTGTAATTTTTCTGCAATTATAAATATTAGTGTGGTAATTAAAAATTTTGAACACTGTATTTTCAGACTAAAATGAGAAAGAACTATAAACAAATGTTGAACTGTATTTAGGAGGTCTGGTTTTCACAGTGGTTTAGATTAGCAATGTTGAGTTACTTTCTCTGTGATCTAGGAATAAATGAAAGAGTAAATATTTTGAAAATAATGGAAACTGTTTCTTATTGTCAGAGAAAGGAGTTATAAATATGGAAAGGAGAAAGAAAGGAAGGAAGGAAAGAAGAAAGGAAGGAAAGTAGGAAGGAAGGAAGAAAGAAAAAAGGAAAGCAAGCAAGCTAGAATTAAATTGGAATTGGAGATATAATTCCAGTGTATGTGTGGGTATGTGGGGATATTGATACAAGTATATAGGTGTGTACATATGTATATGTGTATTATTTTTCCTAGCTCTGTGTGCTGAAAGAGTCCCAGTAGCAATTAACATACCTAGTTCTTAGACTTTGAGTTCTGAAATTTATTTGTAACTTAAAAGGTTCCAGAGAGCCTTAGAGAAATTACTGCTTTCAGTGTAGGGACAGAAATATCTTGCTGTGTTAAAAGTTAGTGCACATTAGAAAATAATTGGAATATGAAAAAAGGACACAAGAATTAGCTTGAGGGTGACCCCACTGACTATCTGGGATAATTTGAGCATCAAAATTAAGTTATAATGGTAATGAGTTATGACATAGGAAAAAAATAGGAATCTATGCATCAACATGTATAGATTAATAAAAATCATTGTTCTTTTTTATTAAATTTATTACTTAACCTAAGATCTGTAATCTTTTCGATGTCCATTCATTTTATACAGATTAGATATATCTTTCCATGTTTTGAAATCTAATTTTGCATATTTTAGAAATATTTTAACTTTTGTGTGTGTTTCAGATTTTTTTGAATACTTATGTGTTTTTTCATCTTTTTTATTGTTATAGGGTTATAAGTAGGGTTTTTCTTCTTAGTGGTAACTGTTTGTGTATGTGAAGGATATTTGTTTCTGTGTGTTAATTTTGTATCCTTCTACCTTACTAAATTAGTATTATTATCATTATATATATTTTTTAGACGGAATTTTGCTTTTGTTGTCCAGGCTGGAGTGCAATGGCATGATCTCAGCTCACTACAACCTCCTCCTACTGGGTTCAAGTGATTCTCCTGCCTCAGCCTCCCTAGTAGCTAGGATTACAGACACACACCACCACACCTGGCTAATTTTCTATTTTTAGTAGAGATGGAGTTTCACTGTTTTGGTCAGGCTGGTTTTGAACTCTTGACCTCAGATGATCTTCCTGCTTCAACCTTCCAGAGTGCTGGGATTACAGGTGTGAGCCACCGTGCCTGGCCTTAAATTATTTATTATCATTGAGGCTTTAGGATTTTCCAGATGTGCTATTATATCATTTGCAAATAGATACAGTGTTACTTCTTTAAAAATGTTTAAGCTTCTAGTGATGTCTGTTGTTTTCCTGCTTAGGCTAATACTTTCAGTACAATATTAAATATTATTGGAGATAACACTGACCTTTTCTCTTCCTGATATTAGTGGAAATACCTCTAGCATTTCCTGATTGAGTGAAATGGGTTACTTTATAACTAAGCATATATGTTTTTATCAAGAAAGTATCATTTTATTCTTATTTTATTGGATACTTTTGGCATTTATTAACATTTGTCAAAGATTTTTCTAACATTCCTGAGGTAATCATCTGATTGTTCATTTCTAAGTTTCCAATTTATTTAAATAGAAGTCTGAAAAGTAGGCTAGTATGACCAGTATGACTCTTTTCATTTCTTCTGATTCAATAATTATTTCCCTGTTGTCAACTGTCAACCCTTATTTTGAAAAAATTATGAATTCCCCCTTTTTAAAATTAGGTTAGCTACTGATTATTTTGTTAATTCTTTCAAAGAACCAGGATTTTGATTTTTAAAAATTAGGTTTACTATTTTTAAAAAATTCTCTGCCTTCAAAACTTCTGCCCTTTTTCTTATCATTTCCTTTCTTTGCTTTCTTTTGCTTTATTTGGTTGTTTGGTTGTTCCTACATCTTTTCTATGAGAATTTAATTTATTTTTATTATTTCCTTTAATTGAATGTTTAAGATTTTAATCACAACTTTGTATAGTCCATGTATTATGATAAGGTAGTGTTTTCATTGTCATTATTGGTTTTAGAAATTCTATAATTTGAGTTTGTATTTTCTTTTTCACTCAAGAGCTATTTAGTATTAAGTTCTTTAAATTTTAGATGGAAAGGTCTTTATGGTTATTTTTTCTATTTTGAAATTTCTTGTTTTATTTCATTGTAATCAGGGAGTGTCAGTAATATTTCTATTTTATGTAGGCACATCCTTTGTGACATACAATGTATGATTTTTTGGGGGTGAATTTTTTATGTGTGTTTGAGAAGTTGTATTTTCTATTATCAGGCTGTAAATTCAAAATATATCCTTAAGATTTATATTATTTATATATTGTTTATTTATACATCTCTTTTTATTTTGGGACAATTTGAACTGTCTTAAACTTACCATGACAACTTAATGACTCCTATTATTTAGTGTGGTTCTACCTATTATTCTCATCTCCTGCAATTTTTGTTTTATAATTGTCAATGATACATTATTTGATGCATGCAGTCATAGCTTTTATATCTTCATAGTAGATTGCCTTTTAGCCCAGAAAATATTCTTCATTACAATTAATACTTTTTGGATTGAATTCTAATTTTTATAATGTTATGATCACAGACTTTTCATTATAATGTTGATTACATTTGCCTGGCATACTTTCATCTTTGCTCATCCTTTCATTTTTCCAGATTTTTTAAAATCCCTTTATTTCATCAATGTAGTTTTGTTCATATAATTGTTTGTATTTTATTATTTTGTTACCTATATAAAAATTATTTCATTTTTAAATAAATTAGTTAAGTCTATTCACATTTATTTCTGTAATATATGTAGTTCCTATTCTGTCATAATATTTTGTTATATTACATTTTCTTGAAAATGTGTAGAGAGGAATTTTCTTCTTCCTGTCTATACCTTTTGGCTTAGATATCCATTTAGCTATGAGCATATTATCAAGAACATATATATTATGTTTCTGAGAGAAATAATTTTAATCCCATAGGATATGACATGATTTTAAGAGATGACAGGGGAGAAGTTATCATATTTGAATGATAAGACACATCACATTATTATGATGATATTAAATATAAGATAGAACATAAGGAGAAATAATTGTATGCTGGTTGAAAGAAATACCTGAATAGAATTTTAAATGATGAAAGAAGATGTAATTTACAGAGCACTGAATTGCAAATGGAAGACCTGTATTCTTGTCCTGATTCTGCCAACCAGTGATGTAAGCAAGTCATATTATTGGTGGGAAGATGACCTACAACTTGTAGACAAATATTTGAGGTCTCAAACCATTACTAGATATGAAAAGAAATTAAAAATGATATTTCTGAAATACTCTCAGGAAATTACCAAATACTGCTTGATTAGCTTCTTATTGGAGGGCAGGATAATACTACTAAAGGTTAAGTTTGAGTAATAGTAGATGACAGAACTGCTTTGTAAAGTGACAGGGTCTGGCTGACTATAGGAGCTTGGCTGCTGAGTAGACTTATATAAGTGTAAGGTTACAGATGTATCATTCTAGATGAAAAAGAAAGGCTGAACCCTGCTAACTAAGGTTTGTCTTTTCCACTTATTTCCTATAACTTCATTCAGCCCCTAATCTAAATAAATACGTATTTTTAAATTTAAATGTATCAAAATACCTAAATGCTGAAAATGTCAAAAGCTTATCTCTTTAAAAATGCACCAAAATATTTGTCTTCTTGGTTGCTAAATAATTACTGTACCTGGGCTCTGTACAACTCTAATTCTGACCTGGAGCAAGGAACAGAGTCTTTAACTTTCAGTTTTTTCATTAATAAATAAAGATGAAATTTTAGAGGTCATTTTAGAGCTAATTTTAGTTTTAAAATTCTAAACTAATTGAATATAATTTATTCTATTCTAATATTTTAAATTTTTTAAAATAATATTAAGGTGTTTGTGTATAAACTGAGAGTATTGGAGACTTAGTAACACTTTTAACAATTAAACTCATCAACAAAAAATTTAGCAAAATAACTTAGGAGCTCTTCAAACTTTCTTTTTTTCTGGTCCTAAGATTTGTTGATCATAGGCATATTTTTCAGAAATGTCACATGCTCAAAATACAAAACTATGATAACTCAATTTCTGTAACTACAAAAGCTTTGAAATGCTTGACAAAGTATAAGACAAATTGCAAGGATGATCTTTTAAAAGAAAGTGAGGCTATTGGGCCAGGTGTTGTGGCTCACGCCTGTAATCCCAGCACTTTGGGAGGCTGAGGCATGAGGATGACAAGGCCAGGCGTTCAAGACCAGCCTCGCCAACACAGTGAAACCTGTCTCTACTGAAAATACAAAAAATTAGCCAGGCATGGTGGTGGTTGCCTGTAATCCCAGCCACTCAGGATGCTGAGGCAGGAGAGTCGCTTGAACCTGGAAGGCGGAGGTTGCAGTGAGTCGAGATCAAGCCGTTGCACTCCAGCCCGGGTGACAGTGTGACTCTGTCTCCAAAGGGAAAAAAAGAAGAAAAAGAAAAAGAAAGTGAAAATAACTTATCAAGCAATAAAAAAAGGCAATTAAAAATTGGCTTGGTAAACACATGGTTTGGCACTATGTTTATTTTTGTGTTTGGAGGGTGTAAGAGAGTTACAGATCTCAGATATACATTACAACAGCTATGTAGGAAAAAAAGATGTAGACTTGGAGTTGTCTGAGATGGGGAGTTGTAAATTAGACAACACAAACCCAGAAAATGTAAAGGAGTACACTCTGTGTGAAAAAGTAGACCAGCAAAATTTACTAGCCAAAATAGAAATTTGACAGGAGAGCCTTTGTTTGGAATCTGAGCTCCAAGAATTAAAAAATAACTTTCCTGAGAATTTCAGCCATGGGTCTATGCCTCTCACAGGCTTATGATTTTAACTTAGGCTACCTCTACTGTTTGGGAATCCTTAGGCTAAGAAGTTGATATAACAATTGTTGCTGCAGGGAAGTTCCTGTGAGAAAAATATGAAACTATCCTGAAAAGAAACCTCAGGCCTGGATGCCTGAGATTTCAACAGATGAACCTCTGCCAATATAAACTCACCATCCAAAATTACAATATCAATGAGGAAATAATCCACCATAAATTTGATTCATATGGTGCAGTAAACAGCAGAGATAGAAGAATCAGATAAAAACTATAAAAATATTTTTAAATGGCTAAAGGCATAAATGAAAGAACTGAAATACAAGGTAAGACACTGTGAAAAACGAACAGGAAAATTGAAGATAAATCAAGTAGACATTGAGAATTATACAGAAATTATAGTAATAACGTTTTTAAGAAAGCTTAATGAATATGTGTGGCAGATACTTCAAATTGCTTTTCCAATATCCATTTTCTCTTTCTTTAAAAAAATATAAGCCCTAATTTTGTTTGAGCTGGCAATATAATTATTAAACAGTCACTGTGTTGCTTGGAATCCTTACACCAGTATACCCACGGGATAATGTTTTAGTCAAATTGCTATCGATGATTCCGTCCTCTTTGTTACTTTATTCTTATTTCCTGAAAGGCAACAGAAGGAATAAAATGAAGTATCCATTTTGCTATCATAAGGCAATCATGGGAATCAATCACATGTTAAGGTTGGCAGAATAGAAAACAGAAGAGCTTGGGAACTAATACTACTATGGGACTGCTGCATTAGTCCTGGACTGCCAACTTTCAGATGTCCTATTGTATGATAAAAATAAATTCCTATTTGGGCAATACTGTAATAAAGTTTCTGTTATATGTAGCTTTATAACATCTAAAATGGGTAAAACAAAAAGCTAAGGAGAAAGTAAATATACTGGAACATGGATTTGAAGAAAGTTCTCAAAATATACTAGAGACAGTTGGAAAATTTAATGGAGACATTAGGAGAAAAGAATGAGAATTTACAGAATGCATCTGATAGGAATCTCACAAGGAGTTAATTGAGAATTTGGAAGAGATTCTATCTGAAGAGGTCATGGCTCACATTTTTCCAATATAAATGAAAATATGAATTCTCAGATTCAGTGGTGCTGAAGCTAGTTCCAACAAGGATAAGTAAAAAAAGCACATCTAGTTGCAGCATAATGAGACAGCAAAATGCCAAAGGAAAAGGAGATTATCTAAAAAAAAGCAGCCAAAGATAAAAGATTATGAACAGTTGAGGAGCAAATAATACACTTTGGTAGGTTTACACAGAAAGTTTATTACAGCATATAACAGGCTTGTGTCAATATTAAATGGATCAATAAACAGATACTAGGCTGCACTTTCATGAATACACCCAAAGCTACTCCTCAGATCTGGGCTAGCATGGGAACTGCTTGCTGCCCCTGCACAATTAATTATTTACTTGTCTAAATGAGAGTTTGCCAATATAGCT
This sequence comes from Cheracebus regulus, assembly GCA_963574635.1. NCBI lineage: Eukaryota > Metazoa > Chordata > Mammalia > Primates > Pitheciidae > Cheracebus > Cheracebus regulus. The sequence goes on from CAUYQU010046934.1 coordinate 12,068, forward strand.
GTTGTCCCCCCGACGTAGCTGCTGCTACTTGATCAGGAAGCCAAATGCCCAAGTTATTTTACCTTGTTGCAACTGTCAGTTTGAGTCACACTGCCTTTAATCTATTCTCCCCAGCAAGGAAATTCTGATGCTCGGCCTTCTCTTTCACCTAACTCAGTTCCAAATTCAAGCTTACACAAATGCATTTGAATAGCAAAAAATCTTATTTGGATCACTAGTTGTGAAAGTTTCCAGGAAATATAGTTTTCAGCTTTATAGTCTCCAAAATGCAGCACAAAGCAGAAGGAAATTGAAAAAAAAGTTTATGATCTCACCTATATTCTGTGTCACACATACCAAAAAAGGATAATTAGCTTAACATCATAATTTTCAGTACAAAAAACAAGCCAGAAGACAATAAGATAATATCCTCAGAGTGCTGAGAAAACAGATTAAAAAAAAAAGAATTTAATGGACCCTTTCTGAAAGAACTACTAAATAATATACTTAATTAAGAAGGATATTAAATCTAGGGAGAAATATGTAAGGATAAGTGATTTTCCTTTAAAAAATATTTTAGTTTTTGTGAGTACATAGTATATATGTATTTATGGGGTATATGAGATACTTTGATACAGGCATACAGTGTATTATAATCAAATCCTGGTAAGTGGGATATTAATCATGTCAAGCATTTATCCTTTCTTTTTGTTATGGACAATTCAATAATACTCTTTTAGTTATATTAAAATGTACAATATTGTTGACTATAGTTACCCTGTTGTACTATCAAGTACTACTATAGATCTTATTTATTCTATCTAACCATATTTTTTACCCACAAACCATTGCTCCTTCCCTCCACTCACAGCTACCCTTCCAGACCTCTGGTAATCATTCTTTTACTCTATACATTCATGAGTTCAATTGTTTTAACTTTCAGCTTCCACAAAAAAGGATGAACATGCAATATTTGTCTTTCTGTGCCTGGCTTCTATTATTTAACATAATGACCTCCAGTTCCATCCATGTTGTTTCAAATGACAGAATCTCATTTTTTATGGTTATATAGTATTCCACTGTGTATATGTACCATGTTTTCTTTATCCATTTGTTTCCTGATGGACACTTAGGTTGGTTAAAAATCTTGGCCATTGTGAATAATACTTCAATAAACATGGGAATGCATATATCTCTTTGATATATTGACTTCATTTCTTTTGGGTATACATCTAGCAGTGTGATTGTGGGATCATATGGTAGCTCTATTTTTAGTTTTTTAGGAACATCCACATTGATCTCCATAGTGGTTGTACTAATGTATATTCCCACCAACAGTGTCCAAGTGCTCCTTTTTCTCTAAATCATTGCCAACATTTGTTATTGGCTATCTTTAGGATAACAGCCATTTTTAACTGGATTGAGATTATATCTCATTATAGTTTTTATTTGCATTTCTTTAAGATCAGTGATGTTGAGCATTTTTTCATATGCTTATTTGTCATTTGTATGTCTTCTTTTGAGAAATGTCATATTCAAATCTTTTGCCCATTTTGAAATCAGATTATTATATTTTTCCTTGGAGTTGTTTGAGCTCCTCTATCTGGTTATTAATCCCCTAACAGATGAATAGTTTGTAAATATTTTCTGCTATTCTATGGATTGTCTCTTCACTTTGTTGATTATATCCTTTGTCATGCAGGAACTTTTTTAACTTGATGTGATCCTATTTGTCCATTTTTGCTTTAGTTGTCTGTGCTTGTAGGGTATTACTCAAGAAATCTTTGCGCATTCCAGCATCCTGTAGAGTTTCCCCAAGGAAGCATCTTATTGAATGAGGAAAAGCTGAAAGCATGAGAACTGCAACAAGACCAGTATGCACACTTTTACCACTTCTATTCTACAGAGCATTTGAAGTTTTAGCCATAGAAATCAAACAAGAGAAAGAAATAAAATGCATCCAAATTGATAAAGAGGAAGTCAAACAGTCCATTTGCTGATGATATGTTTGTATATCTAGAAAACCTCAAAGATTCATCCAAAAAGCTTCTAGATCTGATAAGTGAATTCAGTAACATTTAAGTATACAAAATCAATGTACACAGATCAGTAGCACCACTCTACACCAACAATGACCAAGCTGAGAAGCAAATCAAGAACTCAATCCCTTTATAACAGTTGCTTGCAATAAATTAAAATACTTAGGAATATACCTCATCAAGGAGGTGAAATACCTCTACAAGGAAAACTACAAAATACTGCTGAATAAAATCATAGATGACACAAAGAAATGGAAACACATTGCATGCTCATGGATGAGTTAAATCAATATTCTGAAAATGACCATACTGCCCAAAGCAATCTACACATTTAATGCAATTCCCATCAAAGGACTATCATGATTTTTCACAGAACTAGAAAATACAGTCCTAAAATTCATATGCAACAAAAAAAGAGCCTGCATAGCCAAAACAAGGCTAAGGAAAAGGAACAAATTTGGAGGCATCACATTACCTGACTTCAAACTATACTACAAGGTTACCAAGACAGAATAGTACTGGTATGCAAATTGGAATGTAGACCAATGGAACAGAATAGAGAACCCAGAAGTAAAGCCAAATTCTTACAGCCAACTTATCTTTGACAATGCAAACAAGAACATAGAGTGGAGAAAGGACACCCTACTCAACAAATGGTGTCAGAATAGTTGACAAGCCACATGTAGAAGACTGAAACTGGATTTTTATCTCTTACCTTATACAAAAATAAAGCAATGATGAATCAAATACTTTAAGATCTGGAACCATAAAAATTCTAGAAGATAATATCCGAAAATCACTTCTCAGCATTGGCTTAGGCCAAGAGTTGATGACCAAGGACTAAAAAGCAAATGCAGGCCAGGCGAGATGGCTCATGTATATAATCCTAGCACTTTTGGAGGCTGAGGCAGGCAGATCACGAGGTCAGGAGTTTGAGACCAGCCTGGCCAACATGATGAAACCCCATCTCTACTAAAAATATAAATATTAGCCAGGCATGGTGGTGCGTGCCTGTAGTCCCAGCTACTTGGGAGGCTGAGGCAGAAGAATCACTTGAACCTGGGAGGCAGAGGTTGCAGTAAGGGATGATCATGCCACTGTAATCCATGCCTGGGTGACAGAGTGAGACTCAAAAAAAAAAAAAAGTAAATTCAACAAAATAAAAATAAATAAATGGGACCTAATTAAATTAAAAACTTCTGCACAGCAAAATAAATAATTAGCAGAGTAAATGTACACCCTACAGAGTGGGAGAAAATATTTGCAAACTATGCATTCAACAAAGGACCAATATCAAGAATCTATGAGTAATTCAAGCAAATCAGTAAGAAAAAAACCCCATTTAATCCCATCAAAAAGTGACCAAAGAATATGAACAGACAGTTCACAAAAGGAGATCTACAAATAGCCAATAAACATATGAAAAACAGATGATCAACATTGCTAATTGTTAGAGAAATGTAAATTAAAATTATGGTGAGATACCACTTTATACCTTCAAGGATGGCCATAATTGAAAAATTAAAAATAATAGATATTAGCATGGACTTGGTGAAAAGGAAACACTTTTACACTGCTGTTGGGAATATAAACTAGTACAACCACCATGGAATGTAGTATGGAGATTTCTTAAATAACTAAAAGTAGAACTACCATTTGACCCACTAATCCCACTACTGGGTATCTACCCAGAGGAAAAAAGTCATTATAAGAAAAAAACACTTGTACACACGTTTATAGCAGCACAATTCACAATTGCAAAAATATGGAATCAGGTTAAATGCCCATTGACCAATAAGTGGATAATCAAAATGTGGTGTATATATACCATAGAATACTACTCAGCCATAAAAAGGAAAGAAATAATGGCATTTGTGGAGAGAGGGTAGGAGGGGAAAGGGATGAAAGATTACACATTGGGTACAGTGTACATTGCTTGTGTGACAGGTATACCAAAATCTCAGAAATTGCCACTAAATAACTTCTTCATGTAACAGACAACCACCTGTTTCCCCAAAACTATTGAAATAAAAAAAAATGAATAATATGTCATGCTACTCTTTACTGGCCTGTAAAGTTTGCGCTGAAAATTCTGCTGTCAGACATATCTAAGCTCCATTCTTATTTATTTCTTTTCTCTTGCTGCTTTTAGGGTTCTTTCTTGATCCTTGACCTTTAGGAAATTGATTATTAAATGATCTAAGGTAGTCTTGTTTGTGGTAAATCTGCTTGGCTTTCTGTATCCTTCTTGAAATTGAATGTTGTTTTCTCCTCTAGGTTTGGAAAGTGCTCTGATATTATCACTTTATTAAACTGTCTATTCTTGTCTCTTACTCCACCTCCTCTTTATGCCCAATAACTTTTAGATTTGCCTTTTTGAGACTATTTTGTAGATCTTGCAGATATGCTTTATTGTTTATTATTATTATTGTGTCATCCAACTGCATATTTTCACATGAATTTTCTTCAAGCTCATTAATTCTTTCTTCTGCTTGATCAATTCTGCTATTAGGAGAATGTGATGCATTCCTCAGCATTTCAATTGCAGGTTTCAGCTCTAGAAAGTCTACCTGATTTTTTTAAGTACTTTAATCTCTTTGTTAAATTTATCTAATAGATCTGATTTCCTTTCCTGTGTTATCTTGAATTTCTTTGAGTTTCCTCAACACAGCTATTTTGAATTTTCTGTCTGAAAGGTCATATATCTCTGTTTTCCCAGGATTGGTCTCTTGTGCCTTATTTTATTTCATGATTTTCTTTTATCAGAGCATAACTGAAGGAGATACATGAAAAACTCTTGAAAAAAATGAATGAATCCAGGAGCTGGTTTTTTTCTTGAAAAAAGTTGATAAAATATGTAGACTGTTAGTTAGACTAATAAAGAAGAAAATAGAGTAGAATCAAATACACACAATCAGAATGATAAGGGGATATCACCACTGACCCTACAAAAATACAAAGTCTCTAATGATTATTAGAGAATACTATAAACACCTCTACAACTATAAACTAGAAAATCTTGAAGAAATTGATAGATTCCTGGAAACATACACTCTCCTAAGACTGAAACAGGAAGAAATGGAATCCCTGAATAGACGAATAGTGAGTTCTGAAATTGAGGCAGTGATAAATAGCCTACCAACCAAAAAAACGCCCAAGACCAGATGGATTCACAGCTGAATTCTTCTAGAACTACAAAGAATAGCTGGTACCATTTCTATGGAAACTATTACAAAAAAATTGAAAAGAAGGGACTTCTGTCTAAATCATTCTTTGAGGCCAGAACCATCCTGATAGCAAAAAATAGCAGAGAAAAAAGAGAAAAAGAAAACTTCAAGTCAATATCTTTGGCAAACATCAATGCAAAAATCCTTAGTAAAATATTGGCAAACTGAATCCAGCAGCACATCAGAAAGCTCATCCACTACAATCAAGTTGGCTTCATTTCTGAGATACAAGGTTTGCTTAACATACACAAATCTGTAATTGTGAGTCATTGCATAAACAGAATAAATACAAAAAGCACATGATTATCTTAATAGATACAGAAAAGGCCTTTAATAAAACACAACATTTCTTCATGTTAAAAACTCTCCATAAACTAGGTATTGAAAGAACATACTTCAAAATAATGAGGGTCATATGTGGCAAACCCAAAGCCAGTATCATACTGAATGAACAAAACCTGGAAGCATTCCCATTGAAAACCAACCAAGATAAGGATGCCCTCTCTCACCACTTCTATTCAACATAGTATTGGAAATGCTGGACAGGGAAATCAAGCAAGAAAAAGAAATAAATTATATTCATATAGGAAGACAGTCAAATTATCTTTGATTGCAGATGACATGATCCTATATCTAGAAAATCTCATGGTCTCAGCCGAAAAGCTTCTTAAACTCATGAACAACTTCAGCAAACTTTCAGGATACAAAATCAATGTGCAAAAATCGCCGGCATTCCTATACACCAAAACAGGTAAGCTGAGAGCCAAATCATATGTAAGCTCTCATTCACAGTTGTTACTAAGAGAATAAAATACCTAGGAATACAGCCAACATGGCAAGTGAAGGACATCTTTAAGGAGAACTACAAATCACTGCTCAAAGAAATCAGAGAGGACACAAACAAATGGAAAAACATTCCATGCTCGTGGATAAGAATCAATATCATGAAAATAGCCATTCTGCTGAAGGTAATTTATAGATTCAATGCTATTTTCACTAAACCACCATTGACATCCTCCACAGAATTAGAAAAAAACTATTTTAGAATTCATATGAAACTAGAAAAGAGCTCAAATAGCTAAGAAAATCCTAAGCAAAAAGAACAAAGCTGGATGCAACATGCTACCTGACTTCAAACTATAGTCCAGGGGTACAGTAACCAAAACATCATGGTCCTGGTACAAAAACAGACACATAGATGAATAGAACAGAAAGAAAACTCAGAAGTAAGACCACACATCTATAGCCATCTGATCTTTGACAAACCTGTAAAAAAACAAGCAATGGAGAAATGATTTCCTATTTAATAAATGATGCTAAAAGAACTGGCTAGTCATATGCAGCAAATGGAAACTGGACGTTTTTCTTACACCACATACAAAACTCAACAGAAGATGGATTAAAAACTTAAATGTAAAACCCAAAACTATAAAATCCCTAGAAGAAAATCTAGGCAATACCATTTAGGACATAGGCGTGGACAAAGATATCATGATGAAAGCAACAAAAGCAGAAATTGACACATTGGATCTAATTGAACTAAAGAGCTTCTGGAGAGCAAAAGAAACTATCATCAGAGTGAACAGGCAACCTATAGAATGGGAGAAAATTTTGCAATCTATCCATCTGACAATGGTCAAATATCCAGGTCTACAGGAACTTAAATTTACAAGAAAAAACAATCTCATTAAAAAGTAGGCAAAGGACATGAACAGACACTTCTCAAAAAAGTACATACATGCAGAAGACAAACACATAAAATAAAGCTCAACCTCACTGATCATTAGAGAAATGAAAATCAAAACTGCAATGAGATACCATCTGCTGGTGGCGGTATAAATTAGCTCAACTATTGTGGAAGACTGTGGCGACTCCTCAAAGACTTAGAGGCAGAAATACCATTTGACTCACCAATCTTATTACTGGGAATATACCTAGATGAATATAAATCATTCTATTATAAAGCAGGGAAATACATTCATGCATATGTTTGCTGCAGCATTATTCACAATAGTAAAGACCTGGAATCAACCCAAATATCCCTCAATGATAGACTGGATAAAGAAAATGTACATATACACCATGGTGTAAAATGCAGCCATAAAAAGGAATGAGATTATGTCCTTTGCAGGGACGTGCTTGGAGTTGGAAGCCATTATATTTAGCAATCTAACCCGGAAACAGAAAACTAAACACTGCATGTTCTCACTTATAAGTGGGAGCTGAATGATAACACATGGAGACATGGTGAGGAACAACGCACACTAGGGTCCATTGGAGGTGGGAGGTAGGAGGTGGGGGAAGAGAGAGAGCATCAGGAAGAATTGCTAATGGATACTGGGCTTAATACTTAGGTGATGGGATGATCTGTTCAGCAAACCAAAATGGCACTTGTTTACCTTTGTAACCTGCACATCCTGCACATGTACCACTTAACTTAAAATAAACGTTGATGAAAAGAAAAAATCTAATAGAATTGGTACCTGTCTTTTGTTTGGATTGTGTAATACATTCGTATGTAATGTCATTACTGATATGGTAGAACTGATACCTTCATACCTGCCATTTTGTACTTTGCTATGTTTCTTATGTCTGTTTTATTCCCTGATCCCCATGTTTTTAAAAATACATTTTAATAAAATGAATATTTGCTAGTGTAAAAAAAGAACTAACTAAATAAGGTATAATAATAATATATACTATATAAATTATATATAATACATTATGTTGTACAGTTATAATAACTAAAGTTTAAGTAGTTCTTATCTATGTGCTTGGCACTCTTGTGTTATACATATATTAACTCATTTAATCTTTACAATTCAAGAAGGTAGGAACTATTATTAATATTATACCCATTTTATAGATGAGAAAATTGAGACATATATTTGACCATGGTTATATGGCCAGCAAAAAAGCTGACTCTGGGCTTGACCTTGGCAACACGGCTTCAGAGGTCATAACCTTTACTACTGGTAGACATTAACTCTAGCACATAGGAAAGACTATAAATGTTTGTGGTAAGGCTGATAGATGAATACTAAAATAGAGGAACATTTAAGAATAGTGGCTCCTTCCTATAATCCCAGAACTTTGGCAAACCAAGGCAGGAGGATCACTTGAGCCCAGGAGTTCAAGACCAACCTGGGAAAGATGATGAGACCTTACCTTTACAGAGAAACAAAAACAAAGCAAAACGAAAAAAAAAAAAAAAAACAAAAACAAAAACCAAACCACATAAAACCCCAAAATTAGTTAGACATGGTGGCTTGTGCTTGTAGTCCCTGCTACTCAGGAGGCTGAGGTAGGAGGAGCTCTTGAGCCCAGAGTTTGAGGATGCAATGAACTGTGATCATGTTATTGTACTCCACCCTGAGTGAGAGAATGAGATCCACTCTAAATAAAAAAATAACAGGCTGGTACGGTTGCTCACCCCTGTAATTCTAGCACTTTGGGTGGCCAAGGTGGGTGGATCACAAGGTCAGAAGATCAAGACCATCCTGGCTAACATGGTGAAACCATGTTTCTATCAAAAATTCAAAAAATTAGCTGGGCATGGTGGCACACGCCTGTAGTCCTAGCTACTCAGGAGGCTGAGGCAGGAGAATCATTTGAACCCAGGAGGTGGAGGTTGTAGTGAGCCGAGATTGCATCACTGCACTCCAGCCTGGGGAACAGAGCAAGACTCTGTCTCAAAAATAAATAAATAAATAAGAAAAATAAAACCAGTTATTACTTCCATAGCATTTTGTTTATACAACAGGGAAAATAGTGTACTAAATTTTTCAAGAGAGGGAAGGAAGAAGTAAGGATATTCACAATTTTTTTTTAGATGATCTCTTTTTGATTTTTGTTAAGCTAAAAGTATTTTGGATATTTTTAGAAAACTATAGCTTTTAAATGTGTGATGCTGAAAAATAGTAATAGCACCCTTGGAGACTTTATTGAATGTTTTGTTCTTTTTGTTTATTTAACCAAGAAAAAATTAGTGTCACTAAAATATGTGCTATTAAATTTGACATGAAATATAAACTAACTTGCACAATACTTAAAAAAAATTTTTTTATTATATTTAAGTTCTGGGGTACATGTGCAGAATGTGCAGATTTGTTACATAGGTATACATGTGACATGGTGGTTTGCTGCATCCATCCCCCCTCAATTACATTAGGTATTTCTCCTAATGCTATCTCTTACCCTAGCACCCCACCTCCCAACAGGTCCTGGTGCATGATGTTCTTCTCTCTGTGTCCACGTATTCTCATTGTTCAACACCCACTTATGAATGAGAACATGCAGTGTTTGGTTTTCTGTTCTTGTGTTAGTTTGCTGAGAATGATGGTTTCCAGTTTCTTCCATATCCTTGGGAAAGACATGAACTCATCCTTTTTTATGGCTGCATAGTACTCCATGGTGTATATGTGCCACATTTTCTTTATCCAGTCTATCATTGATGGGCATTTGGGTTGGTTCCAAGTCTTTGCTATTGTGAACTGTGTAGCAGTAAACATACGTGTGCATGTGTCTTTAAATAGAATGATTTATAATCCTTTGGGCATATACCCAATTATGGGATTGCTGGGTCAAATGGTATTTCTATTTCTAGATCCTTGGGGAATCACCACACTGTCTTCCACAATGGTTGAATTAATTTACACTCCCACCAACAGTGTAAAAGTGTTCCTGTTTCTCCACATCCTCTCCAGCATCTTTGTCTCCTGATTTTTTAATGATCACCATTCTAACTGACATGAGATGGTATCTCAATGTGGTTTTGATTTGCATTTCTCTAATGACCAATAAGGATGAGCCTGTTTTCATATGCTTGTTGGCTGCATGAATGTCTTCTTTTGAGAAATGTCTGTTCATATCCTTTGCCCACTTTTTGATGTTTTTTTTTTTTTTTTTTGTAAATTTGTTTAAGTTTTCTGTAGATTCTGCATATGAGCCCTTTGTCAGATGAGTAGATGCAAAAATTTTTTCCCATTCTTTTGGTTGCTGGTTCACTCTAATGATAGTTTCTTTTGCTGTGCAGAAGCTCTTTAGTTTAATTAGATCTCATTTGTCTATTTTGGCTTTTGTTGCCATTACTTTTGGTGTTTTAGTCATAAAGTTCTTGCCCATGCCTATGTCCTGAATGGTATTGCCTAAGTTTTCTCCTAGGGTTTTTATGGTGTTAGGTCTTACGTTTAAGTCTTTAATCCATCTGGAGTTAATTTTTGTATAAGGTGTAAGGAAGGGGTCCACTTCCAGCTTACTGCATATGGTTAGCCAGTTTTCCCAGCACCGTTTATTAAATAGGGAATCCTTTCTCCATTTTGTTTTGGTCAGGTTTGTCAAAGATGAAACAGTTGTAGCTGTGTAGCATTACTTCTGAGGCCTCTGTTCTGTTCCAATGTTCTATATCTCTGTTTTGGTATCCGTACCATGCTGTTTTGATTACTGTAGCCTTGTAGTATGGTTTGCAGTCAGGCAGCATGATGCCTCCAGCTTTTTTTTTTTTTTTTAATTTAGGATTGTCTTGACTATGTGGGCTTCTTTTTGCTTCCATACTAAATTTAAGATGGTTTTTTCAATTATGTGAAGAAAGTCAATAGTAGCTTGATGGGGACAGTATTTAATCTATAAATTACTTTGGGCAGTATGGCCATTTTCATGATATTGATTCTTCTTAACCATAAGCATGGAATATTTTTCCATCTGTTTGTGTCCTCTCTTATTTCCTTGAGCAGTAGTTTGTAGTTTTCATTGAAGAGGTTCTTCACATCCCTTGTTAGTTGTATTCCTAGGTGTTCTATTCTCTATTTAGCAATTGTGAATGGGAGTTGACTCATGATTTGGCTCTCTGTTAGTCTGTTATTGGTGTATAGGAATGCTTGCGATTTTTGCACATTTATTTTGTATCCTGTGGCTTTGTTGAAGTTGCTTATCAGCTTAAGGAGGTTTTGAGCTGAGATAATGGGGTCTTCTAAATATATAATCATGTTTTTTAATGCTTTTATTTTACTTTAAGTTCTGGGATGCATGTGCAGAACATGCAGGTTTGTTACATAGGTATACATAAACTTGCACAATTCTTTAGTGTCACATAAGCACTATAAATCTGGCAGCAGGTGGAATTATTGAAAATATATTTTATTAAGTAGAAAATATATTTATTTATAGGAACACTAAGGTAGAATAATTAGATTTCCTGCAATTCAAATGTGCAATTTGCCTTTTTCTATTGAGATCTACAATCTATGTGTCATAATATGGAAAACATAGTTACCTTGGGAGTGTGGTTAATATTATCAGGGATCCATACCTCTCTGTCTAAACAATGTTCCTTTCTTGTTGTTCCATACCTTCTTTGTCTTACTCATCTGATTTTTTCTCCTTTCTCTTTACCTTTTGCATTGCTTATTTATCCCTGTTATTACCATTACTATTCTCTAAATATAACCATAATTGTTTTTGAAGTAGATAATGGGATGCTGAGATATTTATAACTTACAAAAAGCAAGTCTGGGTCTTCCTGCCCACTCAGCCTTACTATGGTGGAAGCAGTTTCCCAATATTGATAGTTCTATAATTCATCTCACTGACAATCTCATAGGATAAAGAATACAAAGAAATGCCTTGTGCCCAGTGACCATCAACATTCTTCATGGTGAGGGGTGTAAATGAGTGGGTAAGGTTCTTGAGGACCTTTGAAAAGTTAATAATAAGGCTATAAATATAACCCAGTAATTCTGACTTCAAGTTCTGTGGTATTTTAGTAGCACTACCTTAAAATGATTCCCATTTATACATAAGAGATAGTTCTTTCCATACTGAACCAAAGTAGATGACATTAAGATTGATTTGATTTTAAAAAGCATGAACGTAAATTGATTGGAATTTTACTCGTAGACATTTCTCTAGGGTTAATTAATAATTTTCCTAATTCTGCTATTTAAATTCATACATTCTCACAACTCATGTACAAAATTTACTTCAAGTTTATAAAGCTGATTTTTAATGCCATATCCAAATCTGTTCAACTGGTACTAGGAGCAATTATGTCCTTTTTAAAGAATTTCTCTGTCTTTTATATTCAACATTACAAAAGAATTAACTTTTGAATGAAAAGTAGAACTCTGAAGAATGTATATTATGTCAATTAGAACTATTATAATTAGCTATAATCTGCTTATTCTCTGCCTCAGTAGCATTAACATTTGCTGGAAGAGAAAGGTTATATAGACAATTTCTGTTCTTGTATTTTACTTTAATCTGCTGAGGTACACATTTTTTTTTCTATAAAACTAATGTCAAAGGTGGTCATGAAAACTTAAGCATTAAAAGTCAAAGTCTACTTTTTGATGGCAAAGAGAAGAAAATGCATCTAACATTAAATATTAATCAAATTTAACTACCTGGAGACACTCTGTAATGATTTTGTGAAAGTTAGTCCTTGATCAAAGTTTGAATGGATATATTTCTACTTCTATATAATTTCTGAGATTATAAATTATATTCTACCTTTATTAGAAACAAGAACATCTTTAGCAAAAACAGTATTTGAGAAATGTTTGTACAACACTGAAAGGTGAACAAAAGTAAAAGCCAGCTTTATATTTTTAGGCCTGGCTAAATATAGAATATGGAATTGATTTATATGTGAGGCAAATTTAAGCATTGTATGGGTTGAAAATACTTTCAAGGCATAGTGTCAGTCCTACTGTTTTGAAAGAACTCAACAACAAGACTAAACATGAAAAGAAAGCCTCAAGGTAGACAGATACTGTTAGACTCACTCATGTACTCATTAACTCACATTCATTCATTGGTTAAAAAATATGTATCAATCATTTACTGTTTGCAAACATTTGCCATTCTGGGAGATACAAGGATGTGCAAAATAGAGGCTTTCTGAACACTCAGGGGGCTCTTATTCCTATGGCGATGGGTGATATTAAACAAGTAATTAGAGACTTATTTAATTGCAAGTGTAATAACTGCTGCCAAGTTAAGAGCTGTGTATTCTGAGAACATATCAGAGCTGAAAGATTAATGAATTCAGGGAAGATCTGAGACCCAAAGGATGAACAAGAATTAGAGAGTAAAGTGAATGAATAAGCTATGGTCAGAAAGCTTTATGTCAAAGATAGTTCAATATTATACATAGTTTCCGAAGTAAATTAATTTTTTAAAGTTCTAATGACATCAAAAACAGAGAGTTATTATGACTGAGATTATTAGTTTGTTACCCAGTATTCATGCATTCTTTCTTGCTTGCTAACAGTACCCACTTTCTTGCTAACAGTGCCAGATAAAGCAACTATTTTTGGGGGTTCCCTTGCATCCTGAGGGTGGTTATTTAGCACTGTTTTAACCAATGCAAAGAAAGCAGAAGTTACTAGACTGAGCTTTCAGAAAAGCCTTTAGAAAAGGCTGTTATAGCTGTTAAACAATTTTTGTCTTTTACCCTTTCTCTGCTTTATTTTTGAAATAAAAATGTTATGACAGAAGCTACAGTCAATATCTTGAGAGAATACAAAGATGAGGGTCACAATCTAAATACAATGCAGCAAAAAACATGAAAGGACCTAAATACTTGATGATATTATGGAGCTCCTACACCCCTAGATTCCTACTGTTATTTTTCACCAATTTGAGAGAATAATAGAAAAATTACTCCATAAATTTGAAAGGTAAATTGAATCTTACCTGAGGAAATCTTGTCTTCCTTCTCATCAGACAGCTTTATCTTCTTCTTGCCCTTATGAAAACAAAGTAGTAAATGTTCAAATATTATATGGTATATTTGTTCACTGTGCTATTTATGTTTATGTATTTATGCAAATAATAAATAATGAAAGAATTCAGAAGTGTAAGATATCACTTCTAGCTAGAGTTCTCAAGAATGCTTAATGAAAGAGATTCTACTTGAACTGGCTTTCACAGTTGTAAACTTGCCTTCAAATTGAAAAGAGGCTTTGGATGCCAAGGAGTGTTTCCTGAATTTTTTTCCATAGGCACTGGGAGGGCAATGAAAGATTTTAGCAGGTTTATGTCATTTTTAATACAATAATTTATTGGCCACTAGCATGCAAATAGTTTGGGACTAGAAGACCTAAAGCTGAAATAAACAGTTAGTAAAACTACCAGATAATAAGTCTTTTGGAGTCCATGCCAAGACCTTTTTGGTAGTAAAGAACAGAAAAGTCTAAGGTGAGAGAGGTTACAATAGATATAACCTTGGTCATTTTTAGATATGCGAGAGAAAGGTGAACAAAAGTAAAAGCCAGTTTTTAATTTTTAGGCTTGGCTATTAAGGATGTTTGTAAGTAGGTTAGAAAGAATACACGGTTTGGTAGTTGGAGGTAAGGGAAGATAATAAGTTTTATTTTAAGGCTATGTGAGGATAACTAAGTGTAAATGTCCAGAACACAACTGAAACTTTGAGATTCATATATGACTGGTGTAATGTTATGTAGGAGGAATTAGGTTAAGTTCATTGTATTATTGCCTATGTGATTTTGACCATCAGCACTTTATACTATTTTTTTTTACTGAGATTTGAGGTAACATGTTTTCCAGGTAATTGTAATTCCTTTCATAAAACAGCATTGGCACTGGGCACCGTGGCTCACGCCTGTAATCTCAGCACTTTAGGAGACCAAGGTGGGTGTATCACCTGAGATGGGGAGTTCACCGGCCTGATCAACATAGGGAAACCCCATCTATACTAAAAATAGAAAAATTAGCCATGCATGGTGGCTCGTACCTACTTGGGAGGCTGAGGCAGCAAAATCACTTGAACTCCGGAGGCGGAGGTTGCAGTGAGCTGTGATCTTACCCTTGCATTCCAGCCTGGGCAACAAGGGCAAAATTCCATCTAAACAAAAACAAACAAACAAAAAGCATTGGCCTAAATGGTCTTTTCCAGTGTGCCAGAAAAGGATGGAAATAAAATCAATATTTTTGATTTTTACCTATCACTTACAATTAATCCTATAATTTCATATCTATATTAAAATATTTTTCCTATTAAAATAACACATTCCTTTCCAAGTAATGTATTGTAGGAGGCATATATTTACAATGATTAATATTAGGGATGCTTAAAATGGCAAGGATGACATTAGTAATTATAATTTGCAACATGTAAAACAAAGATAATTTGATTATCATCTGAAATGCCTTTCTTCTTTATAGAACCAAATTTAAGCAGTTTGGATAAGCAGATTGGCAAATGGCTTAATCAAAGTTTTCTGAATATTTAGGCAAACATAACTATATAGCCTATAAATTTTTTCACTATATATATATTTGATTAAAGATTTTGGTTGAAAGCTTTGATTGAAAGTTTGAAGTCTTCTTAAGTCACTTCAATGATAATGACAAGCTTCATTATAAAAGAAGTTCTAAGTGACTAAAAATTATGTATTTAGGAATGTGAAATAAAATTTTAGACTAGAATATACTTAGCTATGAAATAACAGCTAGAACAAGTCACAAGATATAC
Source organism: Cheracebus regulus (assembly GCA_963574635.1). Taxonomy (NCBI): domain Eukaryota; kingdom Metazoa; phylum Chordata; class Mammalia; order Primates; family Pitheciidae; genus Cheracebus; species Cheracebus regulus. The sequence goes on from CAUYQU010046934.1 coordinate 27,808, forward strand.
ATAACGCACAGAAATGGAAGAACATTTATTTCATAACTTGAAAGAGGAAGTAGTTCTAGTTTAATTCCTCAGAATTTTTACTGTAGTGTATTGTATGAATATCTTAAATATACTTCTTGCTATTAGACCTGCTGTGTATTGTTGTAGGCTCTTCTCTCCAGTGAGAGTTCTCCTCTAAGCAAAGACTAAGATTTCACTCTGCCTTTGTAGTCCTGTACCCTCCATGTTGCCTTCCCGGTTTTTTGATTGAGAGTCTGAAAGTCCCTTTCTCTTCTTTCCTGTATATTAAACCCTTCGGTATTTTCAACTTTAGCTTTGTATCCCATTTAGATTTAAAATATGGCAACTATCTTGAGGAAGAAACTTGTATTTGTTGTCAGTCATTGCTCTAGTGTGACTTTGTTTCCTAAGCATCACTAGATTACAGGAGATTTTACTCTGTCTTTCCAGTCCAGACCTCTATTCTTTTGCCTGCTTCAGTATTCAGTAAATACTTCATAGTAAAGAATCAGTGATGATGAGTTTAGACTCCTCTGAGTTTAGGCTGAGGTTCAGGGTCAGAAGTTGAGGCTCCCTTCTCTCAGCTTTTATTCTCTCATAGTCATGCTATACTATGTGCCTTTCAAAAGCCCCACAAATTCCTCTTTCTCTTAGAATAATCTGTGACAATACCAGTCTTTAACCCTTGCCCAGACTTAGTAAGTTCTCACAGGAAGGGAACACAGCTTGTAATCTCAATTTACATAGGAAGAGCTCTCCTTTTTGGAATTTAGTACAAAAATCCTTTTATTTTTACCAATCTCTGATATCTTTCAAACAATAACTTAAAAATTTTACTATTTCTGAAATTTAATGCAGAGCGAACAATGGTTTATCAAAACTTACTCATTGGTGGAAATCCAGGAGTAGCTATTTTAATTCCATATAAAATATGTTAAAGCAAAAAGCAATTTAGAAATAAACAGTCATGGCCTGTCAATATTTTTAAAAGGTTAAATTAACTAGAATAATATGATAATTTAAACTTGTATGCACAGCTTCATGTATATGCAAAGCAAATATTGACATAACTTTAAGGAGAAAGAGACAAATTTAAACATAAAGGTAAACCTATTGTATGTATTTAGATAAATCTATTTATCTTAAGAGATAGAATAGAATAAACCACCTTATAATGTTACTTACTAAAAAAAATTAGAAATGGCTTAAATGACAAATTTCAGGAATGAAAATAAGGACATCTTTACAGATTCTGAAAGCAGTAAGCAAACAGTTTGCATTCTTAACATATTTGAAATTTGAAAACTTAGGTGAAATGGACAGCAAATCTCATTAAAGAAAAACATCCAGAGTTGCTATCTTATCTTAAAATATCCACTTTTCAACCAAAACTTATTAGATATGTAAATATCAGCTATTAAAATTTTTTTCAAAGAATTAATGGACCTTAGGTTCAAATAATTAAAGAAAAACACACTAGCAGTGAGCCAATAGAGAATCTCAATAGATCATAGAAGCAAACAAAGAAACAAAAGAATTAAAATAATTCTAGAGTTGTAAAGTACAAAAACATAAATAAAAAATTTACTAACTGGACTTAGAAGATTTGAGAGGGCAGAAGACATAATTAATGAACTGAAAGACAGATCAATAGGAATCATTAATTATGAGAAGCAGAGAAAAAGATTTAACAATATGAGTAGTTTGAGACCTGTTGGTCAATATCTAGTATTCCAGTATATGAATAATAAAAGTCCCAGAAGGAGAGGTGAGAAAGAAAGGAGCATAAAAAATATTTGAAGACATAGTTGTTGAATACCCTCCAAATGTAATAAAAAACACTAATCTATGAATCCAGGAAGTTCAGTGAACTCCAAGTAGAATAAATTTAAGTAGAATCCACACTTAGACACATTATAGTCAAACTAGTGAAAGAGAACAAAGATAACATCTTGAAAGCAACAAGAAAAAAGAAGTTATATAGTGGACAAAATATCACTAATTATAGACTTCTCATTAGAATCAGTGGAGGCCAGAAATTAGTGAAATGCCATGCAAAATGCTGAGAGTAAAACATGTCAAGCAAAAATTCTATAGTTAGTAAAACTATTATTCAATGAATAAAACAATGAATATGATATGAAAATATTTCCAGATTTTTTACCATTGCATGGTAAAGGAAAATTTTATTCTGAGACTAAAACTTGGGGTCGATTTTTATTTGCAATATACTACAATGTGAGAGACGATTTAGGAATTGAATGCTCCATTACTTTCTGTGGCTCAGGGCTTTACTTGTTGATGTTTGGTAACCAAAGTTTTTCAAGATCAGAGCCTACATGAAGTTTCACATGTCTGAAATCAGAGAGTATATAAAATTTCATATGTCAAAATAGCAGGGAACATTGAATAAAATTTGAAAAACTCAGAGTTTTTCAGATTTCACTCAGTTGGAAATTCTGATTTTTTTTTTTCATATAAATTCTGAATTTGTATGAAATCAGACCAAGAAATGTTAATCTCTTTGTCTCTGGGGCTGCAGGTCAGTTAGGTTTGAGTTTTAAGTGAGTTATTGCATGAGTATTGAGCATGTAGAATTTTGCAGGGACTTTGCCTTGACACGAATGAATAAAATCACAAAGTATGTGAAATGGTTTTACCAAAATACAAACAGGCTGCCCCATCTTCTTTTGAAGTAGGTTGAAACCAGTGAATTTTTTTTTGACTTCCTGGAACAGTCTTTATGTAATTCTCAACAACTTACCTACTTTTGATTTATTTGCTTGTAGCTTAAAATACTAGAGACTTCCCTTTCAGTATCCCATTAGCATCTCTCTTCAGGCAAGAGAGATATCACTAAAGGGTTCCTGTAGTCCTATATCTAGTAAAGATAATAATGTCAATGGCAATGATGATAACAATGAAGGACAACAGTGGTACTCCTTATGTGTCAGAAAACATTCTAAAATTTTTGTGTTCATTAATTATGCTAACTCTATGCTTCTTTATGTTATTTTAGGGTAGGGTTTTGATTTTCCAGATGAGAAAGTCAGGACACTTTAGACTTACCTTTAAATTTTATTCATGCGTATCTTTTATTTCATTAGACATTTTATGAACATTTTCCCTGAGTCTGTAATTTTCTTTCAATTTGTCTTCAGACCGTTGCCTCTGGAAACAGGACATGGCTGCCAGGACTGCTAGTCCTCTCACTAGAATGAAATTTTTAATATGCTGTGTTTCTGTAAATAACTGGCAGACAATTCAAAGGCTAGCATTTATACCTATGACCAAGATTCATATGCTAGCTAAAAAGGAGACCAGGAAGATGAGAGCCAGACATTTTTAGCTTTTGTGTTAGGACCCAGATTCTCTGCTACATAATGTGGAATTTCCCAAATGCAGGAACAGGGTTTAAATATTGGAATGAGAAAAAAGTCATGCAATAAGCAAAAAAGAAAAAAACCTTAAAAACCATGAGAAATGTCTATTATATCTATTCTTCATGTCCCTTCTTTATTTTCTGTGATGTATAAAGAATCACCAACAAATTTGACGGTTTTATCTACACATACTATTTTTCCCTGACATGGTATTCAACTTATTTAGGGTACTATACAGTATATAGGTATTGTTTAAATTATTATTGCTAGACAGAGTTTCAGATTTGTCCTATTAATCATTTGCTTAGGATATTGACTTGAAATGTTAATCTCTTGGTTAGATAAAATGAGAATTGAAGATGACCAGGAAGAGGCAGGCACATCAGTAAAGTAGACAAGCAGGGAATAAGTTTCAGAAAGAATAAATATGCATAGGAAGAGGTGGTCATGAACAAGGGTAATATACATTGGATTTTTAGGAGAGGCAGTGAATTTACTGGAATTTAAGAAACTAGTTTGACAAACTTTTCCAGGTATGAACAAACTATTGTTAAAGAACACTGATCACTGATGCAGTTTCTTGTCTTTGCTTCAAGTTATTAGAAAAAAATAGTTTCTGTGTGGCAGTAGCCAAACTTACCAATTATATTTAGTCTAGGCACTGGAAGAAGAAATAAAAGATGACACTAGGCAGGGTGTTAAGGGAAGTGGGAACAATAATGGCTTCTGATAAGAAAACTAAAATGTATAGTAGGCACAGTCAAGATCTTTGCAAACCTTCCTAAATACACTGGGCATATAGTGTGCACAGGATGTCTTTGTATTTTTATAATCTCTTCCAGTTTTTTTTTTCACACACTATAGAAGCAGCCCCAAAAGATACACAAGTCATCTATGGAAATATTGCCGCTATTACTTATTTTCAGTCTACCCTTACTATTTGTACTCTTGATGCGGGCAAAAAGAAAATGGCTTCTAGCATTTGTTAGATGACTTACCTATCATGACATTTCATGTTTAACAGTGGACTCAAAAAGTGCGGTTTCATGTAAGAATCTCCTACCCTAGTCATGATCTTACCATATTTTGTGATTCTTTGGAAGTGGAAGATAATGTTGTTAGCATATGCTTGAGGGTGATAATATGGATGTAAGGAATAAGAAAAAATATGTTTTCGAAAATATGTCTCCTAGAGGGACTTCAAAAGTATGCTTTCTTGGTAGTCAAATTTGTTTGACTTATTTGAAACTTTAAAATACTTCCATTACCTCAAACCCTGATTGTTCAGCCTTTTTTTTTTTTTGCATTTAAATTAGATTTTCTAGAATAGTAAGATTAGCTTAATCCTTTTATAGAAACAGGTACCAAGCTAAGTACTTTATTTATTTTAACTAATTTAATCCTCAGAATAGTATTATGAAATCAGTACTATCATTTTTCTTACTTTACATATGTGAAAACTGAGGATCACAGAGGTTAAGGTCACACCGCTGTAAGCAGCAGTTATTTAGAACCCAGGAAGTCTAGTGACAGAGTCCATATGCTTGGCCATAACACTTTCTTGCCTACTGTGAAATTATTCACACTTGAAAAGTTTTGGTCTTTATACATAATCTAAGTGAACAGATTTCAAATGAATATGTTATTTTAAAATAATTTTAGGAAACAAGTTTAAAAAAGTTTTCACTGGGAAAATTAGCTAATTGTTGAAGGCATTACTTGTCCAACAAATATATGGCACTTATATTTCATTTACTTTAGAATTATTGTATTTATTAATATCCATGTTGTTTCATGTTGATTAAAAATGTTACTATGACTGCAGATCATATAAAGAACCATAAGATGAAAGAGGAAGCCTTCTAACTTAATTGTAATCTATTAAAAGTGAAATAAGCAGTCTTGGTTGAATAAGTGAAGTATGTTCACTTAGAACAGTGAAACAGGAATGGTTCTGCTGCTTAGGGAAACAGGTAATCATTGCTCTCATTCCTGTATGCAATTTGATCTTTATGATTAAATTAGAATATATTTTATCTATGTCATGAAAGCTAGTTTTTAAATAATATGGTCCTAAAGTTCATAATTCTGTTTATTTTACTTTAACTTTGGCGAGTGAATTTATATTTTTATTAGGAGGGCATAGATTTAAGAATTTTTTTTAACTTTCTATTTTTAATGTTTAATTAATAAAAGTTTTAGGACTTTTCTACTCATTGCTTACTGTAACCATCTACCTGATACCTTCTTGAATATTTTCTATGTAATATATATTTATGCTCATCTAATTAAATTTTTTCAGGTTATTCCAGCACCAGGCAGCTATGATGTTCACAAATTATATGAGATGTCCCAAGTTAAGCATAAATATATGCCACCTCGTAGTTTAGTGGCTAAAAGAAAACATGCCTCTTTTCTTAGTGCAACTCCTCGGTGCCTAGAAAAAATGACTGATGGGCCAGGTAAGTCTAGATAGTCCTTATAAAGCTATTAGGAAAAAAAATTCTAAGGTGTCCATATTAAAATAGCCAGAGTCATTGATAGGTTCTTGAAGACTGAAAAGTTAAGTAAAATAATGTAGAACAAAACCATTATTCTCATCAGTGTTGTAATAAAATAACATTGAACTAAACAACATTTTCTGGGGACCTGCTGTGTTGAACATCATTTTGCTTAAAGTCACAGTTTCCAAGAACCTATCCATGATGTGATGTGAGGACTTACTGTAATTATAAACACACATTTGCATTTACCATGCCTCTCAAGTGTGTAGGACAAAAACCAAAAAGGCAAATACTTCTTCAGTGAAATATTTAAGTTGTTTTTTTCAAATGTAAGATGATTTTGGGTAGCGGGGTGGACAGGTTATGTCTCTTAATTTTACCAAAGACAATTTTACCACTTTTACTAAAGCTAATAAAGCAATCTAGCATTCTATTAGGGAAAAAAGCAGAATTCATAATATGCTAAAATTGTTAGAGGAGAAACACACTTTACTCTGATTTGCAAAATCAGTTATAGAAGATATACATCTAGCCAGTTGTACGGAATTATTTTTATTGTTTTCTAATATAAAGAAAGCAGCTACATAAAAGATAAACATTTAATTGAGTATTTACAATTCCAGAAATACTTTCAGTTTTTAAAATTTGGATTGTCTTAACTAACAGTGACAGCATTCTTGTTCTAGAAATGAATGCAATAACTCTTGCTGGAAATGAAGATCAGTCAGTTACTATGCTATTTTACAAAGGAAAACTAGATAGAGAACCGGAACAATCATTTTCATCAGTAATTTACAAATGTATTTCGACTAAACAACCAAACTATTGTAATGAATTTTTATGAGAATATGGAGAAAAAAATGAAACAGAATGAAAACCCCCTTTTTTTCCCAAAGTTTTTAATGAAAAACCAAAGCAGGAGAATATAACTTGTCCACCAAATAATACTTCAATAGCCTGAGATCCAGAGGCTTGCTTTGTTTCTCATTGCCTTTTAAGAATCAGGCATATTGGCAGCTTATAGATTCATTTTAAGTCAAAATTTAGCTTTTTATTTTTTTTCTTCTCTTGAGTTATTGCACCATTGTTGATTTTACCAGGTTTTAGCTTTGTTGTGAAGTAGGATTCAATCTCCTATAGTGTGTCCCTGACTACACTCAACATGTAGTCACCCAGGGAAATAAGTCTTTGAAGTTACAGCACCATCACCATCATCAAGCACAATCAAGTAAATAAGAAATAATATTAATCTCTGGGTCTCATGAAGTAGATTATGTTGAGTATCATATTTTCTGATATTTTTTGTCTGTCTTCCTTTACTCTCACCTGCATAAAAATTCTTACAATAGAATGCAAAATTAAGAGTTTCAGTTAAGTGCCAGGATTGACACTATGACTTTTCTTTGCTTCAGTATTTAGCATAGGGCAAGTAAGTTAGATATTTGTTTCATTAGTTTCTGTTTTTCACAATTGAGATATTTGTCACCTACTTGCCTCATGTAAATATAAAAGATTAATGAGACTGTATTTCAAATTCATTTTTAGAACCCTTGAAGCTCCTTTGAAGTATAAGATCTTGTCATAATATAAAACATATTTCTTCTCAATGTTAAGCCAACACTAGCTTCTAAAGGAATTTAAGAGGTAAGGGAAATGTCTTCATTTTAAAGACAGTTATTATTAGGAAGTCAAAGACATAGTGACTGTCAAAGTTACTATACAACTGCAGAGTAGACAGCTTGTGAAATGAAGAGTTTTTTATATTTTTTAATACCAGTAATCTATGAAGTGTGCCATCCTGCATATTAAAGTGACCTGTACTTCAAAGGGATGATAACAGAAACCCCACATGCCTCTATAATCAACACATTAGAAAAAGCCATATGGAGTTCTGAGGCTATTATCTGATACCATGATATATGGAATTTTATGTCCTTTAACATGTAGATATTGTAGTAATTATGAAATTATTCTTTTAAATTTAATCTGCTACCTTAAGGTATACCATCCAAAATATTTCTCTAACATAGATTTAGTAGGCACCCAGGGACAATTCAATTAATATCATGCTGTATTCCAGTAATTAAAGATTAACTTTCCTTTGTCTAGACTCTGTCACATTGATCTAATCAAGGAAAAGATTCAAGTGTGATATTATCAAGTCTCTAAATAGGTTCTTAATTTTTAATTGAGTTTTATTTAGGTCAGATTTTTTTATCAATATAACAAAGAATTCTCTATTTTTTTTAATAGTAATATATACATGCTAATATTGTTTTTGATCTAAAATGAAAGTAGTCCATTTCTGTTTATAATTTAGCATCTAACTTTTGCTAGGGACAACTAATACATGACACTGTTTGATATTTTTAAAAATTATTATATAATCAAAACATACAGTGATAATTCTATTTGTTATATGCTGTGTGTCAGTGTTTATTTTGTGAATGATGGCCTTTCATATCATAATGTTCTTAGTAATAAAATGAGAAAAAATGTTTCTTTACCCTATTATTTCTCATTTAAGCATTGGTAATTTTGTTTTGGTTTAATACCAATGGAAAGACCTTTTTTGGTTGGATGACAAATTTCTTATATATCAGATAAAATTATTTAGTATTGTTATACGTATATATACATATATACATAAATAAAACTATAAGATTGTCTGACTTAATTTGGAGAGCATGATATGTATATTTGTTACTTGGGTCACAACATTACTAGAAAGAATGCCGTGCCTCATAGAACTTAAAAAAGAAGTACATTATCTTTCTATCTATACATAGAATTATTGGAAGATTAAAGTTGATTACTGATATCTTACATTTGTAGGTAAAAGTGTTAAGAACTGAGGTTGATACATACATGAATAATTGTCATCTCATGGGATTTATGGAACTTACAAGACATTCAATAACTCACAGCCATGTATTTATTTCAAATTACTTTAGAACTTTATTAAGAAATATGGAAATGGTTTTATTTATGAGTAAAGTGGTTTTTTTTGCATATCCTTAAGAAGGAAAACTGAATTAAAGAAAGAAATAATAAATTCACAATCAGTATATTGTGTACCCTTTAGTGTTGTGGGACTAATAAAACACATTAGATTTATTTAATGAAGAAATTATTAAATGAGGTGTATCACATTATAAAGCAGTATTTTCTTATCACACCAAGTTTTAATTCATGGATGTGTAAATGATTTTGTGATTTATCCAACTCAGGTAAAGTGAAATTGTTTAGTGGAAAAGTACTTAAGCACCACTTTATCTCTCACCATTGACCTGTTTTTAGTCATGGGTTCGGGGCAGAGGTATACTCAACAAGTTTAAAAAGAAAATTGATATAAATATTGCTGAGAGTGTGGAATATTAAGAACCCTCATACATTGTGTTGAAAGTGGAAATTTGTATCAGTGTTTCTTAAGAGCAGGTTTGCAAAATGTTTCAAATATGCATGCCATTTTACCCTAGAATTTTGCTTCTAAGATCATCCTAAGGCAATTATTACTATTTTTTGAAATGGATCATCAAATTTTCTGTATTTTGAATAATTTTTAAACATGGAGATTCCTTGACTTTGAATAATCTGAAAAGCCATGACCTGAAAAATCGTACCCTCTAATAATATAATAGATTATTAGTTTGGAATAAAAGAAGCAAATTTCATGGACTTCAAGAGATTTCCTGAAAGAAGCTGATAAAATTATTTACTTTATCTCATGTATCTAGGAAAATTTCCAAGTCAACAGTTATAATCATGGTCTTAGCTAGTCTAACACAGCCAATTTCCTAATCTCCTTCCAACTTTTTTTTTAACATATATTTTTTAATGTTAGGTTCTGGGGTACATGTGCAGATCATGCAGGATTGTTGCATAGGTACATACATGGCAATGTGGTTTGCTGCCTCCATCCCCCCATCACCTATATCTTGCATTTCTCCCCATGTTATCCCTCCCCAACCTCCCTACCACCCACTGTCCTTCCCCTAGTCCCCCTCAACAGACCCCAGTGTGTGATGCTCCCCTCCATGTATCCATGTGTCCTCATTGTTCAACACCTGCCTGTGAGTGAGAATATGAAGTGTATTTCTGTTCTTGTGTCAGTTTGCTGAGAATGATGGTTTCCAGCTTCATCCATGACTCTACAAAGGAGATGAACTCATTGTTTTTTATGGCTGCATAGTATTCCATGGTGTGTATGTGGCACATTTTCCTTGTCTAGTCTATCATAAATGGGCATTTGGGTTGTTTCCATGTCTTTGCTATTGTAAACAGTGCTGCAGTGAACATACGTGTGCATGTGTGTTTATGATAGAATGATTTATAATCCTTTGGGTATATACCCAGTAATGGAATTGCTGGGTCAAATAGAATTTCTATTTCTAGATCCTTGAGGAATTGCCACACTGTCTTCCACAATGGTTGAAGGCAATTATTGATACCAAAACTTAAACATCAAGGACTTCATTAAAAAAGTAATAAAAAGTTCAAAATGTCCTAAATGGAAAGAAAAATGGAGTTTATTTAATTTTGATACATCAACTGAATAGAGTCCTACGAAAATTTTAGAAATGATATATGATTTTTTAAACTTGGGAAGATCTTGGTAACAGGATTAATCTATTCAATCAATTAACAAATATATTGTATCAGTGTTTCTTAAGAGAGGTTGGCAAAATATTTCAAATATGCATGCCATTTGACCCTAGAATTTTGCTTCTAAGATCATCCTAAGGCAATTGTTATTATTTTTTGAAATGGATCATCAAATTTTCTGTATTTTGAATAATTTTTTTAAAGGTGGAGACTATCTTATGTATCAAGCACTCTTCCAGGGACTTGTGATACAGTAAACATTCTTGCTTCATAGAGCTTAATTTTAATTTTAATTAATAACATTATTTATAATTAAATATTAATTTATTTTTCAATTATTTATTAATAAAATATTTTAAGATTAATTAGTGACTTTTAATAATGATTAATATTTGCTTTAATACAGTAAATATTCTTGTTTCATAGAGCTTAATTGCAGGTATAAGAGACATTTAATAAATGAATGAAGAGGTAGATTGATAGATTAATAGAAAGAGGAAGAAGGAAAATCAGGCATTTTAAAATTTCATGGGGACAAACAAGGGATAAAAGGATTGGGAGTTTAGAGTGAGTACTGCCTCAATTCCAAATAATGTTAACAGGAAAGGCCCTACCTGAGAAATTAATACAGGCATGCATTAGCAATATGGCTTGGTTTGGTTACATACCACTGCAGTAAAACTAAGATAGCAATAAAGAGAGTCATATGAGTTTTTTGATTTCCCAGTACATATAAAAGTTATGTTTATACTATACTATAGCCTATTAAGTGTATGTTATACTATACTATAGCATTATATCTAGATAAAACAATGTAAGTGACTTAATTAAAAATACTGTATTACTAAAAATACTGCTAAGAATCATTTGAGCTTTCAGTGAGTCTTACTTTGTTTTCTCCTGGAGCGTCTTGCTTTGATGTTGATGGCTGCTGAATAGTCAGAATTTTGGTTACTAAAGGTTGGGGTGGCTGCGAAAGATTTTAAAATAAGACAACGATGAAGTTGGCCACATTGGGTGACTCTTCGTTTCATGAGATTTCTCTGTAGCATATGGTGTGGCTTGATAGCACCTGACCCACAGTAGAACTTCTTTAAAAATGGAGTTAATCCTCTCTAACCCTGCCACTGTTTTTTATCAACTAAATGTATCTAATATTCTAAATTCCTTGTTATTTCAACAATGTTCATAGCATCTTTACTGGGACTAAATCCCATCTCAAGAAACCACTTTCTTTGTTCATCCACAAGAAACAACTCCTCGTCCTTTCATATTTAATCATGAAATTGTAGAAATTCAGTAATCTTCAGGATCCACTTCTAATTCTAGTTATCTTGGTATTTCCACCATATGTGTAATTTCTTTCTCTACTGAAATCTTGAACCCCTCAAAGTCATTATGAGGGATGAAATCAACCTTTTTTCAAACTTCTGTTTATGTTGGTATTTTGATCTCTTCCCATGAATCATGAATGTTCTTAATGGTATCTATAATGGTAAAGCCTGTATGGTTGCCATAGCCTTACAAAATGTATTTGTAAACTAAGACTTGAAAGTTGAAATTACTCTTTGGTCCATGGGCTTCAGAATGTATGCCATATTAGCAGACATGAAAATAACATTAATTTCCTTGTGCATCTCCATCAGAGCTCTTGGGTGACAAGGTGCATTGTTAATGTGTAGTAATACTTTTATTTTTTAAGTGAAAGAAAGTTTATTAAGAAAATAAAGGAATAAAGAATGGCTACCTCATAGGCAGAGCAGCCCCAGAGGCTGTTGGTTGCTCACTTTTACAGTTATTTCTTGATTATATACCAAACACAGTGTGGATTATTCATGAGTTTTCTGGCATTTCTTAGAACTGAGGGTTCCTTCCATTTTTAGATCATACAGGATAATTTCCTGACATTATCATGGCATTTGTAAGCTGTCATGACACTGGTGGGAGTGTAGCAGTGAGGATGACCAGAGGTCACTCTCGTCACCATCTTGGTTTTGGTAGGATTTAGCTGGCTTCTTTACTGCATGCTGTTTTATCAGCAATGTCTTTATGATCTATATCTTGTGTCAACCTCCTATCTAGTCCTGTGAATTAGAATGCCTAACTTACTGGGAATGCAGCCCAGCAAGTTTTACCCTTATTTTACCCAGCCCCTACTCAAGATGGAGGCACTCTGATTCAAATGCCTCTGACATTTTCCCTCCCTTTTGTAAAAGAACCCTTAATCCTAAGGGTTTTATAGGGATGAAGATCCATCTTCTGTAACTTTTTCACGTGAATAGGGGCAATGATATTCCCCTAACTAACTATTGGGTCTCTTCCATTCATGGTAGAGAGTAGCTTAGTCAGAAAGGGTAGGTATGGTCAAAGCCATTCATATATCTTCAGTACCAAAAAAAATTGAGATCCATCCCTCTTGTTTCTTCTGAGCAGCAGTCAGAGATCACTGGTTAGGTCACAGGAATAAGCAGGGTTAGTCTAAATTGTAGAAAAACCCAAAAACAACTGATGAGACTAGAATCTAATAACAGCTGTGCAGTAGTTCTTGAAAAAATTTTTTCTCTCTCCAGGCTCCCCTTTTTACTAGAGACAAATCATAGTATGACTGATTTGCTTTGTTATATTTGGATTATCTATATAAAGTGCAGCAAGAATAATTACTTTTTTAGAGGCTCTTTAAATTAGTTTTGATGGAACTTTGTTCCAAAAAGGAATCTCAGATAAAATTATTTTTTAAAGCCAAGTCTGGTCATGGGTTTGTACCCTTAAATATCTATGAGTTGGATAAATTCCTCTCTTTTTGAAATCCCAGGATGACTTGAGGCTCCTGGTCCTGTCAGAAAGTGACATTCTTCACTTACCACAGATCAGGAACCCTGTATAGGGGCTGTATGGACACGATATGAGGCCATTTTTCCAAGGGACTTTTATTGCCTTTTTAAGTCAAGTTTGATTCCTTGAAGGAAAGCGTGCCATTCCAGTCATGCCTTGGTAAAATAACAAGTTTTTCCAATTGTGTCCTATTACAAAAGAAAAGACATTCTTATTGCACTTAAGCAAATAACTGTATTGCCATAAGTTAAGAATACTCACAACTTGTTTTCCAATTTTGGAGAAATCAGGTGGAGAGAAATATGAGCCAATTTTTGTTCACAGGAGTATACTTTACTCGATTGTTAAAACCTGTCAATAGCTCAAAAGTTTCCTTAACTCTGAAAAACAAAACAAAGGATCAGCAAAAATTTTAAGCAAAAAGTCAAAAAGATTACATTAGATTTCTATTTTAGTTTAGTCCATGCAGTTAACCCATTTGATATTCGTGAAAATTTCAGCCCTCCATGAGAGTCATGAAAGTTTTTCCCTCTATTCTATTGTTACAATCTCCAAAGTTACCAGAAACCTGCATTCAATAGCACCTGACAAATTCTTATAGCTGAATATAATACCACCTTTTGAAGAGGACCAAAAGAAGACAACGATTTTCTGTGAATGACATAATGTCTTAGGGCAGTCATAGTCAAAAACATGATTGGCAAAGAAATTTGGTTACCTCTGTGGCATACAATGATTTTATGTAACAATTACAGTTATTACTGATAAAATACACTACATCATATCAGAATTACAGGAATTTCCCAATATTTTGGAATACATATCAATAACATGTTATACAAATACAGCCTAAAGCCAAACACCATTTAATATTTTATAGTATTTTCTGTATGATTTTTATTCCAAAGAATACAAATTTCACCATCATGTTAGTGCATTATTGATGTCAAACATAATCCTTAATAAAAGCTTATAGTCAAATGTATTCATTCTTAATCAGTTTGACCATAAGGTAATATTCTTAAAACCTTTTATAGCTCTTTACAATTTTTATTAAAGAGAAGATCAGTGCTGTAACACCTATTGTGCTTTTATTTCTATGTTCAATTTATGAAAAAACTGAATATTACCCCTTTAACTTTAGCCAATATGTTTATACACAGAATCTTTTACAATTAATTTTTTATAAACCTTCTATAATTTGTTCAAACCTTTATATATATTTTTCTATCTCACATAGAACAATCATTTAACCCTCTAAACTTAGGCAAGAAATTCACATTCCCATGTCTTCTTATCGTCTTTTACCAAAAGTATATTCTTCTTTTCTGATAGGCTTTGCATGTAGAACTGTTTCTTTAGTAGTCTCAAACACATGTTACACTGTTAACTCTTAGCAACTTTTACTTTTGGTGAAAAACCTGGTTAGTAAGTGATTGTAATTATGTACCAGGTACGGCACCTAGGACATCAGACAGAAGTGTAATAAAAGCTGACTCTTCCCGGGGTGCATGGCTCTCCACATGACCCCAGGCCTTATCTATTATAGAATCTAATGCTCCAAAGCTGGTAAATTGAATAATTTTGAAAAGTCAAAGGATCAGTTTATGGTCCTAAAGTGTTTAGCAAACTAATATATGACCTGCATAATTTAGACCAAATGTTTAAATTTTGAAGACTTATTTTACCAACAATCTTGAAAATGTTCTTTATTTACCAAAGATTACTTAAGTTACTTGAGGTAAAAGATATTACACTTTTTATTTTCCTGATAATATGTTTGATTTAAGCTCTTACTAATTTTAAACCAAGGAATCAAAGCTCTTTTATATCTCACATACACAACATATATAAATACACAGACAGAAAAAAGATTTAGTAGTTATAAGATTTTATATTTACCAGTTTCTTAAGTGGATTACTGGCTTTAGAGTGGATCCCTTAGAGAAACAAGGCCAGGAAAGCATGCAGTTTCTAGGGTTTAATAAGCAGGCACACCTGGGAGGTAGAACAGATTTCTGGAATTTAAGGGTCCCATTTTTATACCAGATCTTGGATCCCCCCAAAGAGGAAATCAGCCCATCTTCCACAGTAGTGATATCTCTCAGTGGGGGGTGGGAATATTTCCATAATTTCTAGGTGGCCAAGAACATGCTTCTCTGATCCAAATGTACAGAGCTGAGTATTTCCCCATAACTGCCATTAGCCATCCCCAAAGGTATATTTTCTACCTAGTTATTACACACCAAAGCTCATAATGTGAAGTAATTTCTGACACCCCCAAAAGCTAAAGTTGTCAGGAAATGGAATGCAAAACAGAACAGAGCCTTAGATTTTGGGAGGGCTCTATCCACTTCTAATTCCTTGGATTTTATGAGGAAAACAGAAGTTTTTCCTAAATTGGGGTTTGTGGTGCCTCTTTTTTTTTTCCAAGGAGTCTCAGGCTTTTAGAGCTTGAATATCTACTTTCAATTAAGCTGACTTTTAACCATAGAACTCTTTAAAAAAAAAAACCCAAAACCTTTTAAATGTCTTATTACCTGATTGTAGCCAGGCCAAACCGCCAATATTTCTGGCTTTTGAACTTTACTAAAGGTAACCTCCCATGTGCTTAAGGAAATTCAATTCAAGATGTTTCATGGAGGGGAAGAGAATTAACAAATCGCAAATGTCATGCAGATATCAACCCAGAAAGGACTCATTCCCTAAGCCAGAAATTGAACCCAGGCTGCCATTGTAAAATGGGAAAACTTTAGCTGCTGAGCTACACAGCACTGGGTGGTTTCCAATGCTCTTCTCAGAAGAAGAGCAGCCAATTTTGAGAAGTCTTTTAACTACTCAAGATAATTTTTAGCGCTATGACATGAACCTCCAAATTTCTGTCCTCCAGATGGTGGAGACCAAGAGAAAGAACTGCCATGTGGTTGCAAAGTCAAACTCCCAAGGACATAACTGACCAGTTTGCTGGACTATCTTGAACAAAGGACTTTTGGGACCCTAAGCCCATGTTCTATCCTAAGGTACCCCTCTTTCTGACAGAAAGATACAGAAAGACAAATTCATAGCACAAAATAAAACAGATTTACTACAGTTTAAGACTAGCCTCACAAATCCTTTTTCCAATTAATCAAAACTTTACAGAGGAGATAAACAGTTATTTTTACCATTCATTCAATTTTGAATTATTTTCACAGTTCATTCATTCAACTTTGAATGAATGGTAAAAATTACTGTTTATGAGAGAGTGATTGAAAGGAAGGGAAAGGGAGAAAAACATTGCCTGCAGTGGATTGAGGAAGTAGAGGAGTTCAGGGAGGTCAGAGAAGACTCACCCACTGCAGCTACACTGAAAAGTTTAAGCAGCTGCTTTTCAGTCACACAGGGATTTTTTCCAACAATCTCATCAGCTCTCAAGTTTCTTCGTTTAGGGAGAAAAACTCCCCATGTCCCATGATCCTATACATGCCTAATGCTGTCACCCATAGCCATCAGCAAAGAGGGACAGACAGATTAATCCAACGAGAATAGCAACTAACATCCTGTAGCGTCAAACCTGTTGTTAGCCAAGAAGGACATTACTGAATGGGGCTTCTAACCCCCTAAATCTTAGAAAGGACTCTCACCTTACTAAGTTGGGTCTCAACCCCAGGTTCAGTCAAGCGTCCTTGCCTTTTAGTAAGAAGGGCCTTTAACCCTGTCTGTCTTAGGAGAGACTCTAACTTTCCTAGATTGGGTCTCAAATTCAGTCCCATCTTTTACCTGGGAAAATGCATCCCACATATCCAAAGTTATCCAATCGGTGTTGCACACAGAGGATTTTCCTTTGGGTAAGGGGTCTCTTCAGCATCATTTCTTCTGTGGTTCTCCAGAAAGATGTTACCAGAAAGGGGTCCAAATCCAGATCCCAAAAGAGGGTTCTTGGATCTCACACAAGAAAGAATTCAAGGCAAATTCATAGAGTAAAGTGAAAGTAAGTTTATTAAGAAACAAAAGGAATAAAGAATGGCTACTCCATAGGCAGAACAGCTGTCAATAATTAGTAATACTTTGAAAAGGAATCTTTTTCTAAGTACTAGGTCTCAACAGTGGGCTTAAAATATTTAGTAAACCATGCTGTAATCAGATGTGCTGTCACCCAGGCTTTGTTTTTCCATTTTTACCGCATAAGCACAATAGATTTAGCATAATTTTTAAGTCCTAGGATTTCAGAATGGTACATGAGCATTGGTTCAACCTAAAGACACCAGCTGCATGACCTCCAGAGTCAGCCTGTCCTTTGATGCTTTGAAGCCAGGTATTGACTTCTTTCTAGCTCTGAAAGTCCTAGATAGCATGGTTTTCTAATGTAAGACTGTTTGTCTGCATTGAAAATCTGTTGTTTAGTGTAGTCACTTTCATAAATGATGTTAGCTAGATCTTCTGAATGACTTGTTGCAGTTTCTGCATCAGCACTTGTTTCACCTTGTATTTTTATGTTATGAATATAGCTTCTTTCCTTAATCTTTGTGAACTAACCTCTGCTAGTATTCAACTTTTCTTCTGCAGCTTCCCCACCTCTCTTGACCTTCAAAAAATTAAAGAGAATTAGGGTCTTTCTCTGGGTTATGCTTTGGTTTAAGGAAATGTTGTGGTTGGTTTGTTATTTTATTTAGACCACTCGGACTTTCTCCAGAGATGTAATACCCAGTTTTGGAGGCGGTGTCTCGTGGGAGGAGTTTGGGTCATTGGGATAGACCCCTCATGGCTTGGTGCCATCTTTGTGATAGTGAATTATGAGTTCTGGTCATTTAAAAGTGTGTGGCAGCCTTACCCCCTACTTGCTCCTGTGCTCACCACATAATGTGCTTGCTTCCACTTTGTTTTCTACCATAAGTAAGAACTCCTTGGGACCTCCTCAGAAGCCAAGCAGATATAGCCCTATGCTTGTAGAGCCTTCAGAACAATGAGCCAGTTGTCTTTTTTATTACCCAGTCTCAGGTATTTATTTATAGAAAGAATAGCCTAACACAGAAAATTGGTACCGAGGAGTTGGGCATTACTATAAAGATACATGAAAATGAAAAACTTTGGAACTGAGTGACAGAGGTTGGAAGACTTTGAAGGGCTCAGAAGAAGATAGGAAGATGAGGAAACCTTTGGAACTTCTTAGAGACTACTTAAATGGATGTAACCAAATGCTGATAGTGATATGAATAGTGTATTCTGAGCTGATAAGATCTCAGATGAAATTGAGAAACTTAGTGGGAACTGGAGCAAATGTAACCCTTGTTATTCCTTAGCAAAAAACTTGTCTGTATTGTTTACATGCCCTAGGGATCTATGGAGGTTTTAACTCAAGAGTGATGACTTTAGAGTGTCTGGCAGAAAAAAATTTCTAAGCAGCAATACATTTAAGAAGTAGCCTGGCTGCTTCTAACAGCCTATGCTCAGAAGCAGAAGCAAATAAATGACATAAAAATTTGAATTTAAAGGGGAAGCAAAGCATAAAATTTGGAAAATTTGCAGCCTGGCCATGTAGCAGAGAAAGAAAAAGCATTATTAGGAGATGAAGTCAGAGGGACTATGGAGAAATCACTTGCTAGAGATATTAGCATGATGAAAAAGAGTCATCAAGTGCTAATAGCCAAGACAATGGGAAAAAGGCCTCCAAGGTATTTCAGAGATTTTTATGACAGCTTCTCTCATCACAGGCCGAGGCCTAGAAGGACAGAATGACTTGGGGGCCAGGCCTGGGACTTGGCTGCCTTGTGCAGCCTTGGGATACTACTTCTGGCATTCAGGCCACTCAGGCCCAGCCTCAGCTCATAGGGCCCCAGGTATATCTCAGACTGCAGTTCCAGAGGGTGCAAGCTGTAAGTCTGGAAGCTTCCACATTGTATTAAGTCTGTAGGCACACAGAGTGCAAGAGTGAGGGAGGCTTGGCAACGTGTGCCTAGATTTTAAAGGATATATGAGAAAACCTGCCATATATCCTTCGAAATCTCTATGGCAGGGTACCCAGGCAGAAGCCTGCTACAAGGATGGGGCCCTCACAGAGAAACTCTGCTAGGGTAATGTGGAGGGGAAATGTGGGGTTGGAGGTCCCACACTGACTTCTCACTGGGGCACTGCTTACTGGAAATGTGGGAAGGGGGCCGCTGTCCTCCAGATACCAGAATGGTAGATCCACTGATAGCTTGTACTCTGCACTTGGAAAAGCTACAGGTACCAAACTCCAACATGTGAGAGTAGCTGCAGGGGCTGTATCTTACAGAGATACAGGGCTGAGTTGCCCAAGGTCTAGAGAGCCCACTTTTTACTGCAGTTAGTCCTGGATTTACGACATGGGGTATTAAGGGATTATTTTGGAGCTTTAAGATTTAATAACTGTTTTGCTGGGTGTCAGATTTGTGTGGGGCCTGGAGCCCCTTTTTCTGGCCAGTTTCTTCCTTTCGGAACAGGAATGTTTTCTCAATTCCTGAATTTATCTTGTATCTTAGAAGTAACTACCTATTTTTGATTTTACAGGCTCATAGGTAGAAGGAATGCTTGTCCAGATTAGACTTTGGACTTGGGGCTTGGGACTTTTGAGTGATGCTAAAATGAGTTGTGAGTTTGGGAACCTATTGGAAGGCATGATTGTATTTTGCAATGTGAGATGGACATGAGATTTGGGGAGCAGAGTGTCGAATGATATAGTTTAGATGTACCCTTTAAATCTCATTTTGGAGGTGGGGCCTGGTGTGAAGTGTTTGTGTCATGAAGGAGGATCCATTCTGGCTTGGTGCTGTCCTCACAATAGAGAATTAATTCTCATGAGATCTGGTTGTTTAAAAGTATGTGGCAGTATCCCTGTGCTGCTCCCACCATGTGACATGCCTGCTCCCACCTTACCTTCTGCCATGAGTAAAACTCCCTGGAACCTCCCCACAGTGAAGCAGATGCCGGTGCCATGCTGTACAGCTTGCAGAACTGTGACCCAATTAAACTCCTTTTCTTCATAAATTACCTAGTCACAGGTATATTTTTATAGCAATGCAAGAATGACCTAACAACTTTCTTTTGATTTGTGCATTTACTGCAGTTGCACTTTTAATTTTCTTCAAGAACTTTCTTTTATTTTGCATTTACACTTGGGTAACTATTTGGTGCAAAAGATTTAGCTAATGGCTTGTTTTTGCTTTCAATGCACTTTCCTCACTGAGCTTAATCATTTACAGCTTTTGATTTAAAGTGAGAGACCCATGACTCTTCCTTTCACTTGAACACTTAAAGGTCATTGTTAGGTTATTAATTAGACTAATTTCAGCACTGTTATGTATCATGGAATAGAGATGTCTAAGAAGAGGGAGAGAGATGGGAGGATGTCTAGTAAGTGGAGCTATAAGAACACACACCATATTTATAGATTAAGTTTGCCATTTTATATGTACATGGTTTGTGTTGCCCTTAAAGAATTACAATAGTAACGTCAAAGGTTGCTGATCACAGTTCATCATAGCAGATATAATAATAATAGAAAAGTTTGAACTATTGAGAGAATTACCAAAATGTGACACTGAGACATGAAGGGAGCACATGCTGTTAGAAAAATGGCACAAATAGCTGATAGACTTGCTAATTGCAAGGTTGCCACAAATCTTCAATTTGTAAAAAGCAAACAAACAAAAAGCCAACAGTATCTGTAAAGCACAATAAAATGAGATGCACCTGTATTTGAGTAATGGCCTTAGGCTTATTAAAGAGTTTATTTATGTTTTGGTTTTCAATTTTTTAAAATTATGTTTTCTACATGAACATATACTGCTTTATGGTAAGTGAAAAATATATTTAAAAATTTAAATATTTTAACAATAAAAAGAAATAATTTAATTTAAATAATTTAAATGGTTTAAATGTTACAGCAAAATATTTAAATGTTAAAATATTATTTTCAGATTTTAAATAAATGAAGAAAAGCAGTTGATGTTTACAGCACAATTTTCATTAGAAACCAAATATTTAAATGAATGATAACTCAGCAATGCATAGCATATAAGAAAACATTTGTAGGCTTAACCTATCAGGTACTGAGACTTACTTTACTTAGAAAGCATAGATCATTACTCATGAAAATAACACTGTGATTTCTGTATCACATCCCCACAGGAAATTATTTTAGGAAACAAGTATAATTTATCTTAGAAGTTAATTCAGCATATCTCATGAAGGTAGTTTTGTTCACTTTTTCAATAAACATAAATAATACCTTTGATGTAAAAATCACTGTTGTGTAAAAATTAATTATTCTGCTTTCTCGTTGACTTATAATATTCTAGCTTCTGAAGTACTAGAAAGTACTTCATCACTCTTGCTGAGTGCTGTTA
The DNA here is from genome assembly GCA_963574635.1 of Cheracebus regulus. NCBI lineage: Eukaryota > Metazoa > Chordata > Mammalia > Primates > Pitheciidae > Cheracebus > Cheracebus regulus. The sequence goes on from CAUYQU010046934.1 coordinate 49,477, forward strand.
ACCCTCTGCAACAAATGTGTAACTTTTTTGATCATTTTTCTGTAGCTGCCAGAAATGCTTCTGAGGTGATAAAATGCAGGATAATTCTGAGTGTTGGCAAAAGCTGGTCAGATGAGTTTTGGGGATTTGTTGATTCTATATCTTTCATCAAAATGATAGAAGTTATACTATTAAAAATGAACTAACTTTATTAGTTTTCAATCTCAAATTATTTTGTTTCTTTGGACACTTATATAAATATATTTATATATAATATACATAAATATATATATTTAAGTGATATAAATATATGTATAGAATAAATTATGCATAATTTGAGGATAATATTTGGTTAGAAGAATATATTATAGATAAAATAATTCCATGTATAGATGCACATATTATTAGTTTTCTGAGTTAGAATAAAATAATTCACTTTTTGAGTACTAAAGAATTGAAGACTAGGAAAAGCTTCATTAGAAAAGGAGAGAATGAATATGCAAGGTGGAGTGAGAAGGAGAAATCTGATGAAGTGTTATTTTAGAACATAAATTAGGATAATAGAATTAAAGTCTAAAATGGAGTGGTAAGCCTCAAAGCAGAAAGTGGACTTTATTTATTTATTTAGATGAGAAGTTAAGTGCCAATAATTGAAAATACAGTAGTCTCCTTTCTTTTTATGGTTCCACTTTTCATGGTCTCAGTTACCAGCATCAAGTGCAGCCTGAAAATAGGCAAGTACAGTAAAATATTTTGAGAGAGAGACTATATTCACACAACTTTTATAACAATATATTATAATTGTTCTATTTTATGATTAGATACTATTATCAATGTTACTATGCCTAATTTAGAAACTAAACTTTATTATGGATATGTATATATAGAAAAAAACATAGTATGTGAAGGGTTTGATACTATCCTTGATTTCAGGCATACACTGGAGTTCTTGGAATGTATCCCTTTGGATAAGAGGAGACTACTATAAATAGATTTTGTATCTCTCTATATAGATAATATGTAAGAGAGCTTATCCCAAACATCTCATGGTGTGGCTTTGCATAATGGAGTGATTTATAAATCGATAAAAGCTCTCATAATTAAAAATAATTAATTGTATCAGCTTTGCCTAAAAAGGTACAAACAGTATATAAAATGAAAAGAGGCATTTGGACTCATAGATTTCTATGGGAAGGAGATGACCAATAAAACTCTTTAGCTGTAAGCATGGGATACTTTTTATAGAAAAGGAAGGATGACTCCAAGGACAGAACCAAGAGCCCACAGGGTAAAGTCATGAAACCTACTGAACAACTCCAAGAAAGCGGGACTGAACCCTTATCTATGAACTTGCAACATTTGCACATTTAAATTTGAATTGCCACAAACCTTTGAATGCTGTCTCTCCTGTTTTTCTTTTTTTGAACAGTAGTGTTTAAAGCATTTATACTCTTCCTGTCTACCATTAGTTTGTTGCATATATGTGGGCAGATAATTTGCCTCTTAGATCAAGGTCTTTAGATGGAGATAATCACATGCAAAGAGCTATACTAGAAGAATCACAAAAAGGCAGTCTCATCCTCATCTGAATCAGAATTAGATATCGGAGTCCTAGACTTTCAATTAATACTTTAATGAGTTGAAGTCGGGAGTCTTCAGAGTGGGGTTGCTTGTATTTTGTATGTGGGAGAAATGTGAAATATTGCTAGAGAGTAGTGGCATATTGTGTTTTCTAAAGATTCTGTGTGTTCTTCACACAATGCAATGTTGACACTGCTTTCATCAAGTAGTGGTGTCTGTTTCCAGCCCTGTGGGTGGACCTATAGTACTACTCTGACTAATAGTGTGTGGAAAAAGTTGCTGTGTGACTTCTTAGACTAGACCATAAGAATTTCTTGTACTTATGAATAATTCTCTCAGAATGTCTACTCTTGAACCTAGCCAACACACTGTACAGAAGCCTAGCAGCCATGGAGAGGCCCATGCAGAGATGAACTGAGGCCCCAACTCCTCAATCCTAGCTGAGCTCCCAGGCAACAGCCAGTACGGGCTTGCCAGCCATGTTGAGTATTTTGAAGTGGATCCTCCAGCTTCCAGTTAAGGTGCCCCAACTGATGCCATATAGAGCTGAGATGAGCCTTTCCCACTGAGTCATGCTCTAGTGCAAATTTTTGAACAAAATACATTATTATAGTTGTTTCAAGACATTAGTTTTCTTGAGGTGGTTGTTCATGCAGCAGTAGATAACCAGAACCAGTTCTCAAAAGAGAAAGGAGACAAGTGAAGTCACGTGAAGTTTGTTCAAAGTAAAAATACGGAATGACTGGTGGGCAAAACAAGGCTGAAATGTATAGCCATGCCTACAGTTGTAATAGAGAGGTTAAAGTCAAGCCCAAGTTTAGAAGGGCCATTAACAGTAATACTGAACTATCCAAGAATGATGTTTGGTAGAGTGGTATAATAAAATGATTCATGTCCTAAAATTATCCAAGAAAATGAGACAGTAGATTAGAGTTGGTGAGATAATAGCCACAAAGAGAAAAAGAGCTTAATTTAAATACATTACTGATTATAGAAATATTTTACATTGGAATATAAATTTTAAGTTTTCAAAACATTTCACATACAGTACTAGATTCTTAAAACTAGCTTTTCAGTTAACTGTTACTATCCTTATTGATAAAGGAGAAAACTGAAGCTAAGACAATTAAAAAAAGAAAAACACACATAGAAAATAGCATAAACAGGAATAAAACTCAGATGGTTCATTTGTTTGTTCATTTATTCATTGTTTTGCTTTTTGAGCACATACTATGTGGCAGCCAATGTGCTTTGAAATACGTGAATAAATGAGTAAGACTCAATCCTTCTCCTCAAATATCTTCTATCTAGCAAGGGAGAAAAATATTCATAGGTAATTGTAATGAAGTTTAACTAGTAGTTTCCCTATTAAATATTCTACATAAATTTAAATATTCTACATAAATTTAATTGCAAATGGAGGCGCAGATGTTAATATAAACTTCTTTAATATAGAGATAAGTTTACAAAGCATTCAACATGTATAGTTTATAGGATATTGGCAAGGCAGGAAGGTACACAATGGCACTCTTTATGAAATCCAAATACAATTATGACAAATCGTATTAATTTCCAATTATTTTATTTGTGTGTAGTATAAAATTTTGAGATTTCATAGGTACCATTAAAAATAATAACTATATATTTTAAAACCTACATTTTGCCTATTATGGTAACATAGTGTTATTTATGAAAACTTCAAAGACAAAAATAACTGTTTTACATATATATTATGTATACCAGCATTATATATGTATATATAATTACATATATGTGTATATATGTGAAGTTTGTTCAAAGTAAAAATATGGAATGACTGAATGACTGAGTGGTATTATATATATGTGTGTATATATATATAAAATTATACATATGTGTGTATATCTATTTCTAAGTAGATATATATAATTATATGTATGTTTGTGTATGTGTGTGTGTATATATATATATGTATATATATGTATATATATATGTATATATATATGTGTATATATATGTATATATATATGTGTATATATATGTATATATATGTATATATGTATATATATGTATATATATATGTATATATATGTATATATATATATGTATATATAAAATTCTGAGTAGATCTAATGCATATAAAAGCAGCTTTTGAACAGATCTTCAAATCTCAATGAAGCTAGTCAAGTCCTAACAGAGATGTGTGAAAATTAGGAAAAGAAAATTCTAAGAAAGTATAGAAAATTTAAAATTTGCCTTTTAATGGAAGAGTTGCTTCTAGAGTTAGGAGGCTTCTTATCACTAAAATAATCCAAGCATAAGCTATATAATTTAATTTTCAGGAATGCTCTGGAATAGATTTTCTGCAGAGAGTAGGAAGCTGAACTTCAGAAACTTTAAGCCATTTCACCATGTCTAAATTCTAATTAATTGTCTAGGTAATGGGGAAGCAGTCAGTATAAAATGCAACAATATAAATTGTAATAGACTATAGTGAAATAATTTATTCTATTTATAAGGGAAATTTGGATTTATAGAGAACAATTCAAGGGGAAATGGCACCATGTCTAAGCAAGTATTCTAAAGTTAAGAAATGTTTTTGCTACTTCTTACAATTTTATCTTGACCTATATGGCATAATTCCAATGCCATTTTTATTACTAATGTAGTTTATAGTAATAGATTTTGAAGAGCAATCATTATTAGTAAAAACAGTAATTTATCTGATACTTCATAGTGCCAACAGGAACTTTAAAATAAATTTATATTTATTATATGTATATATTATCTATATATACTAATTTAGTATTCATAACAATTGTGTAATTACCATGTTTTACAGAAAAGGTAACTGAATCATACAGAAGTCACATAACTTGATAAGTCACATATTTCCAAGGTGGAATGTAGCTGGGATTCAAAAATAGGCAGTTTTGCATGTGGGCCTGTTCTTTTAACTTCTATTCTTTGTTAAGTACACCCTGTATTTGTTAGAATTCTCCAGAAAAATAGAACCAATAGGAATTATTTATATATATATTTTTTCTACACACACACACACACACGTTTGTTATATAAATGCATATTTATATTTATATATGTGTATATGTATGATAGAGAGAAAAGAAAAAGAAAGAATGAAAGGAAAGAAAGGAAGGAAGAAAGGAATAAAGAAAGGAAGGAATAGGGAGAGGGAGGGAGAGAGAGAGTAAGAAGGAAAGAAAGAAAGAGAAAAAAAAGAAAGGAAGAAAGAGAAGAATTCTCTCTCCACTTTTTTGTTCTATTTAGGCTCTGAAAGGGTGATGTCCAACCACGTTGAGGAGAGCAATCTGCTCTACTAAGTCTGCTAATTTAAATACTAATCTCTTCAGAAACACTCTCACAGACACATCCAGAAATGATCTTCAAACAGGTGTTTGGGAATTCTGTGATCTAGTTAAGTTGACATGTGAAATTAGCTATCACAAGTCTACCTCTTGTCAACTTGGCACTCATATGAATCTACCTAAACCATACTTAATCTCCAAATAAAGATAATAGCAAGGTCATACTTCTGCCTAACATGGTACAGCTATCCTGTGTACAACCAAAAATACATTAATCTTTTCCCAGAAGAGAAGATAAAGTCACTGAGTGATGTTTACCCTTCTTCCTGACAACCTGTTACTTAAATGTTACTATGTAAAATTAACAATACCTAAATACGGTAATATAAAGTCAGTACATCTTATGTTACATGACAAGAGAATAAGGGAGGAAAGAAAACAAAAGATTTTATATATACAGGTTGAGTATCCTTAAACTAAAAATCCAAAATCCAAAATGAAAAATATTCTGAAAGCTGAAATTTATTGATCACTGAATGATGCTCAAAGGAAATGCTCATTAAAGAATTGCAGATTGTGGATTTTCTAATTAGGGATGCCAAACCACGAATTATAATGCAAATATTCCAAAATCTGAATAATTCTGAAATCTGAAACATTTCCAGTCCCAAGCCTGTTGGATATACTCAACCTGTATATACAAATGTGTGTGCATGCATGTGCATGCATGCACACACACACACACACACCCACTCCAGTAAATATTTCTATAACTGGTCACATAGTCATAGTTGGTATTTGTAATTATTTTCTTTCACTACCATTATGTTTTTTATTTGCTTTTAGCAAAGCTGACTTTAGCTGGTCATGGTTCTTTAACTGGTAAGATGATCCATACCTTCATTTCTGAAAGGTGCCAGATGTTAGTTAGTAGTCTTGCTTGGATTGGGTGGTTGTACTTTTGCATTGACCTTAATAACAGGGCACTATTATACTAAGAGATAGCCTTAGGAATCTCTTGTATTCCAGAGATGCTCTTCCTTAACTCCACTGTGTAGCAGTACCTTTGATAGCCAGCTGAGTAACTTCCTTTGGAACCTGTTGATTCAGAGGCATTAAGAGCCCAAAGTGGCTGAGTGGCAGTTTTAACTTCCAGTTAAATGGAATTGTTATTGTGCCTTCTGGTAAAAGCATTTCTCTCTCTAGAACTAAGAACTCTCAGCCAGAAGAGCATATAGTCACAGGAATAGAAAAAAAAATTGCTAGGTGTCACTAGGGGTAACAGTAAACGGTGCCACTTTCATTTCAACCCCTTGATTCCTGGACCTGTGAATCTTGGCTGTGGGAGAAAGAGCACCATATATTTGACACTGATTCAAAGTATATACAGCCTTGTGGAGTACCTTGCCTTAGACTTGCAAGGTGTTCCCACCTACTGGCACTGTTACTGACGCTTCAAAAGATCATTTTACCATTCTGCTAAACCAACGGTTTTGGGATGTAAGGGACTTGGTCAGACCAGAGAATACCCTGTGAATGGGCCTGCTGCCACACTTCTATGCTGTGAATTGAGTTCCTTAATCAGAAGCAGTGCTGTATGGAATGTCACAGGAGTGGATGAGACATTTTGTAAGTCCACGGTGGTAGTTTGGCAGAAGCATTGCATAAGAAAAGGTAAATCTGTATCCAAAGTCAGTGACTATTCCAGTAAGAACAAAACAGTGCCCTTTCTATGATGGAAGCAATCCAATGTAATTAACCTTTTATGACTTACATGGCTAATCATCTCAGGGATTGGTGTCAGTCTCAGTGTTGATCTGTGGTTTTGTTCCCAGGGACTTAATATTAATCTCTGCTGCCAACAGGCTGGGCATTCAGCAGTGGCCATAACAAGATTGGTCTTGGTGAGTAAAAACATATTTTGCTGAGCCCATGTATAACGTTCATTTCTGCTACCATGGCTGTTTTGATGATGAGCTCATTGGTTGTCTAGGAGAAAGTGGGACTGGTGTCTACAGAACAGGTCATCCTATCAACTTAATTACTAAAATCCTTGTTTAGGCTGGGCATGGCAGCTCATGCCTGTAATCCCAACACTTTTGAAGGCCGACGAGGGTGGATCACCTGAGGTCAGGAGTTCAAGACCAGCCTGGCCAATATAGTGAAACGTCATCTCTACTAAAATTATAAAAATTAGCCAGGTGTGGTGGTGTCCCAGCTACTCAACACTCTGAGGTAAGAGAATCACTTGAATCCAGGAGGCAGAGGTTGCAGTGAACTAAGATTGTGCCATTGCACTCCAGCCTGGCTGACAGAGTGAGACTCAAAAAAAAACAAAACAAAAACAAAAATCCCTGTTTAATGAAGTGACCCTTTAGTGAACATTCACATAGGACAAAAAATATCTTCACTTTTGTTATATTCCCCTTCCTGTGTCCATGTGTTCTCATTGTTTAACTTAACACTTATGAGTGAGAACATGAGATGTTTGGTTTTCTTTTCTTATATTAGTTTGCTGAGAATGGTGGTTTCTAGCTTCATCCATGTTCCTGCAAAGGACATGAATTCACCTTTTTTATCACTGCATTGTATTCCATGGTGTATATGTGCCACATTTTCTTTATCCAGTCTATCACTGATGGGAATTTGGGTTGGTTCCAAGTCTTTGTTGATGTGAACAGTGCTGCAATAAACATACATGTACATATGTCTTTATAGTAGAATGATTTATAATCCTTTGTGTATATACTCAGTATTGGGATTGCAGGGTCAAATGGTATTTTTGGTTCTAGATCCTTGAGGAATCACCACACTGTCTTCAACATGGTTGAACTAATTTTCACTCCCACCAACAGTGTGAAAGTGTTCCTTTTTCTCGACATCCTCTCCAGCATCTGTTGTTTCCTGACTTTTTAATGATCGCCATTCTGACTGGCATGAGATGGTGTCTCATTGTGATTTTGATTTGTATTTCTCTAATGATCAGTGATGATGAGCTTTTTTCCATATGTTTGCTGGCCACATAAATCTCTTCTTTTGAATAGTGTCTTTTCATATCGTTGCCAACTTTTTGATGGGGTTGTTTTTTCCTGTAAATTTGTTTAAGTTCTTTGTAGCTTCTGGATATTAGCACTTTGTCAGATGGATAAATTGCAAAATTTTTCTCCCACGCTGTAGGTTGTCTGTTCACTTTGATGACAGTTTCTTTTGCTGTGCAGAAGCTCTTTAGTTTAATTAGATCCCATTTGTCAATTTTGGCTTTTGTTACCATTGCTTTTGGTGTTTTAGTCATGAAGTCTTTGCCCGTGCCTGCATCCTGAATGGTACTGCATAGGTTTTCTTCCAGAGTTTTTATGGTTTTAGGTCTTATGTTTAAGTCTTATTTATTTATTTATTATTTTTTAATTTTTTTTGAGATGGAATCTTGCTCTGTCACCAGGCTGGAGCACTGTGGCACAGTCTCAGCTCGCTGCAACCTCTGCCTCCTGGGTCCAAGTGATTCTTCCGCCTCAGCCTCCCTCGTAGCTGGGACTATAGGCGTGTGCCAAACGCCCGGCTATGTTTAAGTCTTTAATCCATCTTGAGTTAAGTTTTGTATAATGTGTAAGGAAGGGGTACAGTTTCAGTTTTCTGCATACGACTAGCCAGTTTTCCCAATACCATTTATTAAATAGGGAAGCCTTTCCTGATTGCTTGTTTTTGTCAGGTTTGTCAAAGATCAGATGGTTGTAGATGTGTGGTGTTATTTCTGAGGTCTTTGTTCTGTTCTGTTGGTCTGTATACCTGTTTTGGTACCAGTACCATGTTGTTTTGGTTACTGTAGCCTTGTTGTATAGTTTGAAGTCACATAGCGTGACACCTCCAGCTTTGTTCTTTTGCTTAGAATTGTCTTGGCTATGCAGGCTCTTTTTTAGTTCCATATGAAATTTAAAGTAGTTTTATTTTTCCAATTCTGTGAAGAAAGTCACTGGTAGCTTGATGGGGATAACATTGAATCTATAAATTACTTTGGGCAATATGGCCATTTTCATGACATTGATTCTTTTTATCCATGAGCATGTAATGTTTTCCCATTGTTTGTGTCCTCTCTTATTTCCTTGAGAAGTGGTTTGTAGTTCTCCTTGGAGAGGCCATTCACATCCCTTGTATGTTGTATTTCTAGGTATTTTATTTTCCCTGTAGCAATTGTGAATGGGAGTTCACTCATGGTTTGGCTCTCTGTTTATCTATTATTGGTGTACAGGAAGGCTTCTGATTTTTGCACATTGATTTTGTAATCTGAGACTTCGCTGAAGTTGCTTATCAGCTTATGGAGATTTTGGGCTGAGACGATGAGGTTTTCTACATATACAATGATGGCATCTGCAAAGAGAGACAATTTGAATTCCTCTCTTCCTATTTGAATACTTTATTTCTTTCTCTTGCCTGATTGCCCTCACCAGAAATTCCAATACTATGTTGAGTAGGAGTAGTGAGAGAGGACATCTTGTCTTGTGCCAATTTTTAAAGAAAATGCTTCTAGCTTTTGCCCATTTGGTATGATATTGGCTGTGATTTGGCATAAATAGCACTGATTATTTTGAGATACGTCCCATTAATACCTAGTTTCTTGAGAGTTTTTAGCATGAAGGGGTGTTGAATTTTATTGAAGGCCCTTCTGCATCTATTGAAGTAATGATGTGGTTTTTGTCATTGTTTCTGTTTATGTGATGGATTACGTTTATTGATTTGTGTATGTTGAACCAGCCTCGCATCCTGGGGATGAAAGCAACTTGATCATTGGATAAGCTTTATGATGTGCCGCTGGATTTGGTTTGCCAGTATTTAACTGAGGATTTTAGCATCAATGTTAATTATGGATATTGGACTGAAATTTTCTTTTTGTGTTTATGTGTTTCTGCCAGATTTTGATATCAGGATGATTCTGGCTGCATAAAATGAGTTAGGGAGGAGGCCCTTTTTTTCTATTGTTTGAAATAGTTTCAGAAGGAATGGTAACAGCTCCTCTTTGTACTTTTGATATAATTTGGCTGTGAATCTGTCTTGTAGTGGTCTTTCTTTGTTTGGTAGGTTATTAATTACTGCCTCAATTTCAGTACTTGTTATTGGTCTATTCAGGGATTCCACTTCTTCCTGGTTCAGTCTTGGGACGGTGTATATGTCCAGTAATTTATCTATTTCTTCTAGTTTTTCTCATTTATTTGTATAGAAGTGTTTATAGTATTCTTTGATGGTAGTTTGTATTTCTGTGGGATCAGTGGTAATATCCCTTTTATCATCTTTATTATGTCTATTTGATTCTTCTCACTTTTCTTTTTGTTAGTCTTTTTCTTTTTGTCACTTTTCTGTTTATTTTGTTGATCCTTTCAAAAAACCAGCTTCTGGATTCATTGATATTTTGAAGGGCCTTTCATGTCTCTAGCTCCTTCAGTTCTGCTCTGGTCTTAGTTATTTCTTGTCTTCTGCTAGCATTTGATTTTGTTTGTTCTTGCTTCTCTAATTCTTTTAATAGTGATGTTAGGGTGTTCATTTTAGATCTTTCCTGCTTTCTCTTGTGGGCATGTAGAGCTATAAGTTTCCCTCTAAACATTGCTTTTTGTTGTGTCCCAGAGATTCTGGTACATTGTGTCTTTGTTCTCATTGGTTTCAAAGAACTTATTTATTTCTGCCTTCATTTTGTTATTTACACAGTAGTCATTCAGGAGCAGGTTGTTCAGTTTCCATATAGTTGTGTGGTTTTGAGTGAGTTTCTTAATCCTGAGTTTTAATTTGATTGCACTGTGATCTAGAATACTGTTTGTTATGATTTCTGTTTTTTTGCATTTGCTGAGGAGTGTTTTACTTCCAATTGTGTGATCAATTTTAGAATAAGTAAGATGTGGTGGTGATAAGAATATATATTCTGTTGATTTGGGGTGGAGAGTTCTGTAGATATCTATTAGGTTTGCATGTTCCAGAGGTGAGTTCAAGTCCCAAATATCCTTGTTCACTTTCTGTCTCATTGATCTGCTGATATTGACAGCAGGGTGTTAAAGTCTCCCACTATTATTGTGTGGGAGTCTAAGTCTCTTTGTAGGTCATTAAGAACTTGCTTTATGAATCTGGTTGCTCCTGTGTTGGGTGCATATATATTTAGGATAGTTAGCTCTTCCTGTTGCATTGATCCCCTTACCATCATGTAATGCCCTTCTTTGTCTTTTTTGATCTTTGTTAGTTTAAAGTTTGTTTTATCAGAGACTAAGATTGCAACTCTTGCACCTTTGCTTTTTTGTTTCTTTCCATTTGCTTGGTCCTCTTTTCACACAGTCCCATATTTCTTGGAGGCTTTGTACATTTCTTTTCATTCTTTTTTCTCTAATCTTGTCTTTATGCTTTATTTCATTAAGTTGATCTTCAATCACTGATATCCTTTCTTCTGCTGGATCGATTTGGCTGTTGATGCTTGTGTATGCTTCATGAAGTTTTTGCACTGTGTTTTTCAGTTCCATCAGGTAATTTATGTTATTCTCTAAAATGATTATTCTAGTTATCAATTCCTCTAACTTGTTTTCCTTCTAAGATTAGAGGAATTGGTAACTAGAATAACCAGTTCCTCTTACCTTCCTTGCATTGGGTTAGAACATGCTCCTTTAGCTTGGAGAAGTTTGTTATTACTCACCTTCTGAAGCCTACTTCTGTCAGTTTGTCAAACTCATTCTTTGTCCACTTTTGTTCCCTGCTGGCACAGAGTTGTGTTCCTTTGGAGAAGAGGCATTTGGGTTTTTGGAATTTTCAGCCTTTTTGTGCTGGGTTTTCCTCATCTTCATGGATTTATCAACCTTTGGGTAGTTGATGTTGGTGAGCTTCAGATGGAGTTTCTGTGTGGACGTCCTTTCGGTTGATGTTGATGGTATTCCTTTCTGTTTGTTAGTTTTCCTTCTAATGGTCAGGCCCCTCTACTACAGGTCTGCTGGAGGTCCACTCCAGACCCTACTTCCTGTATCACCAGCAGAGGCTGAAGAACAGCAAAGATTGCTGCTTGTTTCTTCCTCTGGAAGCTTTGTTCCAGAGGAACACCCACCAGATGCCAGCTAGAGCTCTTCTGTAGAAGCCCTATTCAAGAGGCACTTGAGTCAGGGACCCACTTGAGGAAGTAGTCTGACTTAGCAGAGCTCCAGCACTGTGTTGGGAAATCCACTGCTCTCTTCAGAGCTGGCAGGCAGAACATTTAAGTCTGCTGAAGCTGCACCCACAGCTGTTCTTTCACCCAGGTGCTCTGTTCCAGGGAGATGGGAATTTCATCTGTAAGCTGCTGACTGGGGCTGCTGCCTTTCTTTTAGAGGCCCTGCCCAGACAGGAGGAATCTAGACAGGCACTCTGGTTACAGAGTCTTTGCCAAGCTGTGGTGAGCTCAGTCCAGTTCAAACTTTCTGGCAGCTTTGTTTATATACTGTGAGAGGAAAACCACCTACTCAAGCCTCAGTTATACAGATGCTTCTCCCTCCACCAAGCTCGAGGGTCCCAGGTTGACTTCAGACTGCTGTGCTGGCAGCGAGAATTTCAAGCCAGTTGATCTTAGCTTACTGGGCTTTGTGGAGGTGGGCATACCATGCTGAACACACCCGATCTTGTCTGCTAAGAAGATTTCTATTCACCATTGTCCTTTAAGACAGAAAGAAGATATGATGCTGCAGCTGTACGCTGTTGAGTGGTGCCTGCATATCCTGCAGAAACTTCTGTTAAATCTGGATACAGATTTACCTTTTCTTATGCTGAGTCTTTTATTCCTTTATCCATTGATTGTAGGGAACTCTACATGAAGGCACAGGTGCAGGCTGGGAGAGAGAAAAGAGTGTAGCAGGACTGGGACCAGGAGCAGGAGTGGGACCAGGGGCATGTGGGCCACTACTTCCTGTTACTTATGTGTGTCTTCAGGCCCTGCTCAGTCCTGATCATGTATATACCACTTTCATTTTATGATGGAGTGTGCTGTGCATGCCCAACTTTATGGCTTGGTGGGTCAGATAGCACCCAGTTCATGGTAGGTAGCTCAGATCATATGATAATTTGGTGGCCTGTGGTTAAATCTTCAGTTTCCACTAAGGTCTGTTAGCAAGCCAAGAGCTATTTGGTGAAAGGAAAGCAGTTATCTGTGGAGGATAGCAGGACTTTGCTTCAGAGTCTTAAGTATCTGTATTGTGATTCACCTATAGTGGCTGCTAGAAGCTCCAAACGGCAGTCCAGTTTGCCACTGCCACTTGAAGCACCATTGAATCTGCTGGATCAAAAAGCTCAAGTGGCAGAACAACTTGCAAAGCAGCCTAGACCTGTTGAAGAGTCTTCTTTTATTCTAGGCTCTTCTCAAAACCAGCAGTTTTTCCAGTCATTTGGTGAATGGGTCAGATTAACACCCCCAAATGAGGAATATGCTGCCTCAAAAATTTCACAAAGGTCCAGTAAGTATTGGGCCTCTTATTTGGTTGTAGGAGGGGTAGATGAAACAACTTATTATTCACCTTAGAAGGGATATCTCTACATACTTCATACCACTAGACCCCTAGAAATTTTAATTACATAGAAGGCTCTTGAATTTTTGTTAGATTTATTTCTCATAAAAGTTTAGAGTAGTTTCTATGTCTTCCTTACTGGGACTAATCAGCATCATGTCATCAGTGTAATGGATGAGTGTGATATCTTGTAGAAGGGAAAGGTAATCAAGATCCTTGCAAGCTAAATTATGACATAAGGCTGGAGAGTTGATATATCCTTGAGGTAGGACATAGAAAGTGTGTTGTTGGCCTTGCCATCAGAAAGCAGACTGTTTCTGCTGTGCATTATGGGGAGAGATGGTGAAAAATGAATTTTCCAGATGAGTAGCTGCATACCAGGTACCAGGGGATGTGTTCATTTTCTCAAATCATGAAACCACATCTAATACAGCAGCTTCAATTGGAATCACCACATAGTTAAATTTATTACATTTTAATATTATTCTCAAAGATCCATCTGAAAATAGGTGAGCTGAACAGAAATGTGATGAGAATCACCACTCCTGCATCCTTTAAGTCTTCGATGGTGGCTCTTATTTCTGCAATGCCTGTAGGAATGTGGTATGCTTTTGGTGTACTATTCTCCTAGGTAGAGGCAGTTCTAGTGTCTTCCACTTGGCCTTTACCACCATGGTAGTCTTGATGTCACAGATTATGAAACAAATGTGAGAATTCTTCCTGCTGCTGAGTATATCTATCCCAATAATATACTTCAGAATTGGGGAAATAACCACAGGTGCATTCAGTGACCACTGGATACACTCTGAGATGGACATGAGCTAAAATTCCATTTATCTCTTGACTTTCATCAGCCCTTACTCTGATTGGTGGGCTACAGTGATGTTTTGGGTCTTTAATAATTAGTTTCAATTCAGAGGCAGTGTCCAGTAATTCCCAAAAGATACGATTATTTTCTTTTCCCTAATGTACAGTTACTCTGGCAAAAGGATATAGGTCCCTTTGTGGAAGGCCGGATTCAGGTTAGACTTAGGTTACTGGACCTAGAACTTTTCCCCTTATATATACAAGTAAGAGTTTAGTAGGCTTTCTGTCTATCTCACTAATGGTACACTGTGATCTGTTAGGCAATGCTATAGACTAATCCATACAAGTCAGACTTTTCTTATTGCTGCTTTGATTTTCCTGTCCGTTTTGGTAATTACATCCCCCTTGACTTTGGTGGCTAAATGCTGCCACTTGGCCCCTGCCACTGAAGGGTCCAGTTATTGCATTTAGATTTCTAATTCAGTGGCTGCAGTTTCTACTGTAGGATCTGGCTTATGGAGAAGGACAGTTATAGAGCTCTTCAGATAAGTTGGGGCTCCCCTCACAAATTTATTTCTCACAGTATTAAAAAAAAATAAATATCTTTTGGACCTTCCCAGTGGGTGAGTATGTTTTAATGAACAAATCTACTTTGATATTTCAATTTCCCTAAGCATTTGAGTCCTTTCCTCTACCTTTGGTTTTGGCATTTTCAGTTTGCTCACTGTGGGTCATATTTTGGTCCATGTTTCAGCCAACCAAACAACCAAACAAAAAAATTATTAGAGTCTCTTCTAACTCTTTGAGCTGCAACATTAAATGCAGAATTTCTGTTTGGTAGGACCCATATCACTACCTTTGTCCTGATCCAACTTTATGTTACTTCTACCATTACTTCACACCCTTGGTATCCATTCCTATACATGTTCCCTAGGTTTCTGTCTGTATGAATTAGAAAACTCAAGTAGTTTTTTGAAGTATAGTAAACCTACTCATGGGTCACACTTTGTACCTCACCTTTTGACACATAAAATTAACTATCACACAGTTTTTGCTTTTAATAAGTAAATTGATATTTAATTATATTATAAATCCTTCAGTTATGAGTCTGATTAGCATGAATTCATCCCTGTTTTTTAGGACTTTAATATTTCTGGGCATATGATATAATTGATATTATTTCAGAACCTATAAAGCTATGTTGGTCATAAGATACAGATTTTCTCAAGAGTTAGAGGTGGGTCAATCCTAAGAAAACAATTCAACCTCACCTTACATAGCAGAGTTTTTGAGGATGATAGGCAGGGTCCCTGATACAATTATTAGTGTATATATCTTTCCTATTTCTTGTCATCTTTCGAACTCTTTTGTATGCAATGGAAATTTGTTTATAACTGAAGGATGAAGGAAAAATTGGGGGATTAGTGTGATCAAACAGAAGATCTCTATAGTGTAAGTAGTACCTTCAAGTTGTCCTATTCCAAAGTAAGAGAGCTGTAGCTTTCATACTTTTGTGTCTATCAATCATTGATAAGAGCCTCTCTGAGTGCACATAAATTCCCATACATGTCTGGTGCTGGGTTTCTGACAGCATTCCTCTGAAAAATAACTGGTTGCCAGACGGAAAAGTACATCATAGATGAAATTGTGTAAAATGGGTAAAAAAGGATTTAATAAATCTGTGTGGATGCCTGACATGAGTATATATATATTAAATTTAAGAGTCAGCCAGTATTACTAAGGTTCTAATCTGACCCTGCACAGGGCTGGGTTAAAATTTTTTAGGAAATCCAAAAGGAAAATCAATTCAGTTAAGTTAAATGGGATAATAGGTTAATCAATAATTTCTTTTTTTTTGCTTAAAGTTCTTATTTTGACTTTCTTGGACTGGGCTTTGAAAAAAATTTAACAAAATTTATCTTGGGGTCAGGAACGGTGGCTCATGCCTGTAATCCCAGCACTTTGGGATGCCAAGGTGGGTGGATCACTTGAGGTCAGGAGATCTATATATATATATATTTTCTCTCTCTATATATGTTTTATATATATATATAGATATATATTATTATATATAGAATATATATATTATTGTAATTTAGATTCTGGGGTACATGTTCAGAACATGCAAGACTGGTACATACATGGAAATGTGGTTTGGTGCCTCCATCCCCCCATCATCTATATCTGACATTTCTCCCCATGTTATCCCTCCCCATTCTCCCTAACCCCCGCTGTCCCTCCCCTATTCCCCACCAGCGGACCCCAGTGTGTGATGAGCCCTTCTCTGTGTCAATGTGTTCTCATTGTCCAACACCCACCTATGAATAAAAACATGTGGTTTCTGGTTTTCTGTTCTTGTGTCAGTTTGCTGAGAATGATGGGTTCCAGATTCATCCATGTCCCTACAAAGGACACGAACTCATCGTTTTTTATGGCTGCATAGTAGTCCATGGTGTATATGTGCCACATTTTCCCTGTCCTGTCCAACGTCATTGGACATTTGGGTTGGTTCCAGGTTTTTGCTATTGTAAACAGTGCCACAGTGAACATACGTGTGCATGTGTCTTTATAATTGAATGATTTATAATCCTTCGGATATATATCAAGAAATGGGATTGCTGGGTTAAATGAAATTTCTATTTGTAGATCCTTGAGGAATCACCACATCGTCTTCCACAATTGTTGAACCAATTTACACTCCCACCAACAGTGTAAAAGTGTTCCTATTTCTCCACATCCTCTCCAGCATCTATTGTCTCCAGATTTTTTAATGATTGCCATTCTATCTGGCATGATATGGTATCCCAGTGTGGTTTTGATTTGCATTTCTCTAATGACCAGTGATGATGAGCATTTTTTCATATGTTTCTTGGCCTCATGTATGTCTTCTTTTGAAAAGTGTCTGTTCATATCTTTCACTCAATTTTGTATGGGTTTTTTTTTCTTGTAAATTTGTTTTAGTTCTTTGTAGATTCTGGATATTTGCCCTTTGTCAGATAGGTATATTGCAAAATGGTTGTTTATTCACTCTGATGACTGTTTCTTTTGCTGTACAGAAGCAGTGAAGTTTGATTAGGTCCCATTTGTCTATTTTGGCTTTTGTTGCCAATGCTTTTGGTGTTTTGGTCATGAAGTCCTTGCCTATGCCTATGTCCTGAATGGTTTTGCCCAGATTTTCTTCTAGGATTTTTATGGTATTAGGTCTTATATTTAAGTCTTTAATTGATCTGGAGTTAATTTTAGTGTAAGGTGTCAGGAAGGGGTCCAGTTTCTGTTTTCTGCTTATGGCTAGCCAGTTTTGCCAACACCATTTATTAAACAGGGAATCCTTTCCCCATTGCTTGTCTTTGTCAGGTTTGCCAAAGATCAGATGGTTGTAGATGTGTGGCATTGCCTCTGAGGCCTCTGTTCAGTTCCTTTGGTCTCTATGTCTGTTTTGGTACCAGTACCATGCTCTTTTAATTACTGTGGCCTTGTAGTGTAGTTTGAAGTCAGGCAGCGTGATACCTCCAGCTTTGTTCTTTTTGCTTAGGATTGTCTTGGCTATGCAGGCTGTCTTTTGGTTCCATATGTAGTTTAAGGTCGGTTTTTCCAGTTCTGTGAAGAGAGTCATATGTAGCTTGATGGGGATAGCATTGAATCTATAAATTACTTTGGGCAGTATGACCATTTTCACAATATTGATTCTTCCTAATCATGAGTATGGAACTTTTTTCCATCTGTTTGTATCCTCTCTTATTTCCTTGAGCAGTGGTTTGTAGTTCTCCTTGAAGAGTCCTTTACATCCTTTGTTAGTTGTATTCCTAGGTATTTTATTCTCTTTGTAGCAATTGTGAATGGCAGTTCATTCTTGATTTGGCTCTCTTTAGTCTGTTATTGGTGTATAGGAATGCTTGTGATTTTTGCACATTGATTTTGTATCCTGAGACTTTGCTGAAGTTGCTTATTAGTTTTAGGAGATTTTGGGCTGAGATTATGGAGTCTTCTAGATGTATAATCATTTCGTCTGCAAATAGAGACAATTTTACTTCCTTTTTTCCTATTGAATAGCCTTTATTTCTTTTTCTTCCCTGATTGCTCTGGCTAGAACTTCCAAGACTATGTTGAATCAGAGTGGTGAGAGAGGTCATCCTTGTCTAGTGCCAGATTTCAAAGGGAATACTTCCAGTTTTTGCACATTCAATATGATATTGGCTGGGGGTTTGTCGTAAATAGCTTTTATTATTTTGAGATACATTCCATTAATACCTAGTTTATTGAGAGTTTTTAGCATAATGGGCTATTGAAGTTTTTTGAAGGCCTTCTGTGCATCTATTGAAATAATCATGTGGTTTTTGTCTTCGGTTCTGTTTACATGATGGATTACGTTTATAGACTTGTGTATGTTGAATCAGCCTTGCATCCCCAGTATGAAGCCTACTTGATCCTGATGGATAAGCTTTATGACGTGCTGTTGCAATAAGTTTGCCAGTATTTTATTGAAGATTTTTGCATCTATGTTTATCATGGATATTGCCTGAGGTTTTCTTTTTTTGTTGAGACTCTGCCAGGTTTTGGTATCAGGATGATATTGGTCTCATAAAATGATTTGGGAAGGATTCCCTCTTTTTGGATTGTTTGGAATAGTTTCAGAAGGAGTGGTACCAGCTCCTCTTCATATATCTGGTAGAATTAGTCTGTGAACTCATATGGACCTGGGCTTTTTTTGGTTGGCAGGCTATTAATTGCTGCCTCAACTTCAGCCCAGAGTTTTGACTTCTTCCTGGTTTAGAGTTGGGAGGGTGCAAGTGTCCAGGAATTTATCCATTTCTTCCATGTTTACTGGTTTATGTGCATAGAGTTGTTTGTAGTAATCTCTGATGATAGTTTGTATTTCTTAGGAATAGGTGGTGATAATCCCTTTTATTGTTTTTCATTGCATCTATTTGATTCTTCTATCTTTTCTTTTTTATTAATCTGGCTAGTGGTCTGTCTGGTTTGTTGATGTTTCCAAAAAACCAGCTCCTGGATTTATTGATTTTTCGAAGGAGTTTGTGTGTATCTATCTCCTTCCGTTCTGCTCTGATCTTAGTTACTGTCTTCTGCTAGTTTATTCAGTCTATCATTGATGGGCATTTGGGTTGGTTCCAAGTCTTTGCTATTGTAAACAGTGCCACAGTGAACATATATGTGCATATGTCTCTACAACAGAATGATTTATAATTCTTTCGGTATATACCTATTAATGGGATTGCTGAGTCAAATGGTATTTCTATTTCTAGATCCTTGAGGAATCACCACATTGTCTTCCACAATGGTTGAACTAATTTACACTGCCACCAACATAAAAGCATTCCTATTTCTCCATATTCTCTCCAGCATCTGTTGTCTCCAGATTTTTAAATGATCATCATTCTAACTGGCATTAAGATGGTTTCTCATTGTGGTTTTGATTTGCATTTCTCTAATGACCAGTGATGATGAGCATTTTTTCATATGTTTGTTGGCTGCATAAATGTATTCTTTTGAAAAATGTCTGTTCATGTCCTTCACCCACTTTTTGATAGAGTTGTTTGGTTTTTTCTTGAAAATTTGTTTAAGCTTTTTGTAGATTCTGAATATTAGCCCTTTGTCAGATGGGTAGATTGCAAAATTTTTTTCCCATTCTGTTTTTTACCGGTTCACTCTAATGATTGTTTATTTTGCTGTGTAGAAGCTCTTAAGTTTAATTAGAACTGATTTATCTATTTTGGCTTTTCTTACTATTGCTTTTGGTATTTTAGTCATGAAGTCCCTGCTTATGCCTATGTCCTGAATGGCATTGCCTGGTTTTCTTCTAGAGTTTTTATGGTGTTAGGTCTATGTGTAGATCTTTAATACTTCTGGAGTTAATTTTTGTAGAAGATGTAAGGAAGGGGTCCGTCCAGGTTCAGCTTTTTGGACATGGCTAGCCAGTTTTCCTAACACCACTTATTAAACAGGGAATCCTTTCTCCATTGCTTGTTTTTTGTCAGTTTTGTCAAAGATTAGATGGTTGCAGATGTGTGATGTTACTTCTGAGGCCTCTCTTCGGTTCCATTGGTCTATATCTCTGTTTTGGTTCTAGTACCATGCTGTTTTGATTACTGTAGCCTTGTAGTATAGTTTGAAGTCAGGTATTGTGATGCCTCTGGTTTTGTTTGTTTTTTGCTTATGATTGTCTTGGCTCTGCAGGCTCTTTTTTGGTTCCACATGAAGTTTAAAGTGTTTTTTTTTTTCAGTTCTGTGAAGAAGGTCAGTGGTAGCTTGATGGGGATTGCATTTAATCTATAAATTGCTTTGGGTAGTATGGCCATTTTCATGATATTGATTATTCCTAACCATGAGCATCGAATGATTTTTAATTTGTTTGTGTTCTCCCTTATTTCCTTGCATAGCAGTTTGTAGTTCTCCTTGAAGAGGTCCTTCACAACAGTGCCCTCTCTCACCACCGCTATTCAATATAGTATTGGCAGTTCTGGCCAGCACAATCAGGCAAGAAAAATAAATAAAGGTATTCAGTTAGAAACAGAGAAAGTAAAAGTGTCTCTATTTGCAAACGACATGATTCTATATTTAGAAGATCCCATTGCCTCAGCCCAAAATCTCCTTAAGTGATAAGCTACTTCTGCAAAGTCTCAGGATACAAAATGAGTGTGCAGAAATCACAAGCATTCCTATACAACAATAACAGATAAATAGCCAAATCATGAGTGAACTTTCATTCACAATTGCCACCAAGAGAATAAAATACCAGGGAGGATGTTTTAAGATGAGATGTAAAAAGGGAAAGATGTTCTGTTTTGGATCTGTTACATATGGAATTCTATTTGAATTTATAAGTAGGTATTTCGATATATAAATACAAAGCTCAGGGAGAATGTCTGGCCTGAAAATAAAAAGCAGGGAATCATTAAATACAAATGCTGTTATATCCATGAGATTGTAGGTGATATTCTGTGGGCAAAATATTTATTAGGAGGAAAGGGGGCCCTAGAACTAAGCTTCTGGGCATTACAACTTTCAGATGTTCAGATAGGGAGGATAAACTAATATAGACTAGACATATTTTGTTCTACAGTTTTCCTTTTAAAGGTCTTGTTTAACTTTCAAAATCAAACCAATTAATGTTTCAGTGAGCTGGAAAACACATATAACTCAACATGTTCAAATTATTGATTTCAATTCATTATACAAAGTAAGTATGAAAAACCTGTTTGATAAGCTGAATTAAAATTACTTTATGATATCCAATTTTAGAAGTAGTAAATGTGGAACAGGTTAAATATGTAACTTACTTTTCAAAAACATTTCTGTTAAGTTTGAAGGAAATACTTAGAGAATAGTCCTAAATCTATCTGAACACTAGTATAAAATATTCAAGTAGGGATAAAGACTTGAAAATTATGACTCAGAATCTAACAACTGATCAGTAATTTTTTGAATATTAGGCCATTGTAAGATCTGGTAATATAAAAGAAAGTAAGAAAATATAGAGAAGATAATTTGATTCAAATTTGCATTCTTAATAACTGTCACTGTCTTATGGTTAGAAAGGTACATTAGTATTTATTTTTATCTTTTCATATTGCATTTAACTGTTTAACACTGTGACATATGTTGGTATTGTATTTCTCCAATCTTTGATGAATTTTCCATTTTACTAACTTATATTTACATGTGTTTGTCTCTAAAAAGGCCTGCACTTTTAAGAAGAGAACAAAAGCATATATAAACTGACACTTGTCACCATAATTCTTGATGAAAAATTCTTAGAAAAAAATGTGTTTCATGCCAGCATTTACTAATATTTGTAAAATTTGTTGGTGATTTGTAATATTTTATAATGGTTTTAAGTGCCTAGTTTTTTTTTTAAAGCAATTCAATTGCTTGCTTATCCTGTGATAATTTTTTAAAGAATAGCTTTCTGAAACATTTTATATAAATGTGGAAATAGCATAATATTCAAATTATGGCCTTTATCATAGTGTATTGTCATTATGAGATGCATGTTTGCTTTCTGATTACATTTTATTTAGAATTTATTAATTTATCATAGGTTTATTGAGTAACCTGTGCTGTGCCAGGCACTGTGAACTCCTTGAAGGCAGGATCTCTATGTCTGTTTATCCTTTGTCCCAGAGCCTGGCTCATGGGAAGGCTTTAGCAAATATTTGATGAGTGATAAGTGCGTATTCAGATAATTCTTTCCCAATTTTTTAAATGTGAGCCTTGCTTTCATTCTCTATATATTAGGATATAATCCTTACATAGGGGAAGCAACAAGAACGGTAGTTTCAGTTCACCAACTATGGTCTTTAATTCATGTGTTATTTCCGTTTTTGAGTTTGAAAATTAGTTTTGTTTGATCTTTAATTATGCTGTATGTACAAATAGTCATCTTAACATACATTATTATTCATGACATCTGTGGGTCAAAATATCATAGCATCATATATTACTAGTGTATTTGTTTTTTATTGTTTTTAATACTAGTGCAGTTTTATCACTGTGTAACAAATTGCCACAAATACAGTGGCCTACACTGACATCCATTTATCAGCTCACAGTTGGGATAGATCAGAGGTCTGGGCAGCTCAGTAAGGTTTCCTGCTTTGTCTTTCAAAAGGTTGAAATCAAGGTGTTGATTAGACTGGGTTCTTCTGTGGAGGTTCTAGGAAAAAGTCTGTGTCCAAGTTCAACTGTATTGTTGGCTGAATTAAGTTCCTTAGGATTGAAGTCCATGTTTTCTTTCTGATTGTCAGCTAGTAGGCCTTCATTAATGCTGTTTACATTCATTGATACATGGCTACCTTCATCCTCAAGCTGGCCAAGGCACATCAAATCCTTCTCATACTTCAAATTCTGACTTTGTCAAATGAAAATTCTCTGCTTTCAAAGGGTTCACCTAATTGGATCCAGTTCATCCAGCTAATCTACATATTTTAAAGTCAATGGACTGATAGTTTAATTATGTCTACAAAAATCATTTCAAAGTAGTAGGTGGATAAGTGGTGATGAAAAAACCAGTCATGGGAATCTTGGGGGCCTTCCTTTAGAATTCTCCCTGTTGCAACTAGTTTACTCAGTTTGAGTTAACATGTGCTGCTCTCTGTTGCCATTATCCATTCCTATAGTCCTTCCTTTTTTCAGTATCTTTTCAATTTCTAGTTTCTGTGTTTATAGGACTTGACATATTTCTATCTTAGTGCTAGTTAGAACATTTTCATTATTTATTTTTTGTGTTTATTTCCTTCTTCCATATGTCACTCAACAAGTTTTAAACAAATTATCAGTTGTAGATGTTTCTTATTTTCCACTTATGTTATCTAATCTACATTTTAAAAACATTCATTGTCTTGTCTTTTCTGTTACTGAATGAAGTACTTTGAAACCTGCTACTAAGATTTTTTTGCCCACTTGGCTATTTCCTAGTAATTCAGTCCATTTTTCTTTATATATTTTGAGACTGTTATTAATTATTTTAACTTCCTGGCAAAGGAAGTTTGAAATGTCGCTTTTTAGTTTTAGCTTTTTTCCCTTGAGAGTATGTTTGTGCATGTACATTTACTTATGTATTCGGTATCCATGCAGCTATATAAGCTTTCTTTGGTTTAGTGTTTTTTGACATTTTTTTCATCCTTTTACTTTCAACCTTTCTGTATCCTTATACCTTTGTTGTTTCTGTGAGATTTTCTGTTTTTCATTTTTGTCTTTTTATATCTAATTTAAAAATCTTTATCTTTCAATTAGAACTTTTTATTAAATTTATATTTAATAATTTAAGTATTGTGTTTGGGTTTAAATCTTCTACTGCTGAAGTGTTTTCTATTTCATCTTGTCTGCTTATCTTCTGCATAAAGGCAACAACCTTTATGATTTGAATATTTTTAGGATTTTGAAAAATTATTTTAAAGTATTTTTATATTAGCTTGGAAATTATACTGTTTTATTTAAATCTTAGTGGTTAGCTAGTGATTACCTTCTTCACTTATTAAAGTCAAATATTAATTGATTACTTTTACCTTCTTCCTCAATAATGCCAGAATACTATGACAGTTAAATTTCATTTATCCTTTTTCTCACTTTCTGCTGTTATTTTCATGTATTTTGATTTATTAATACCTTAAAACCAAGAACATTATTCTTGCTTTGTACCGGCAGTCAATTGTCATATAGATTTGCCCATTTATACATTTATTATTTCATTGCTCTGTTTTCTTTACATCTAAGATTCTACCTATGTTCATTTGCCCTCTGTCTGAAGTACACCCTTTAGTCTTAGTTTTAGTATAGATCTACTGGTGAAGAATTCTCTTTGTTCTTTTTATTGTGTATAAAATATTCAAAAACACATATTTGGTTTTAGAATTATATGTTGGCAGCCATTATTCAGCACTTTAAAATATTTACTTATATTTTGGCTTCCATTGTTTCTATGGAGAATTCAAAAACATCTAAATATTGTCTATTTAAATATTGCTTATTTGATGATAGTATATATTTGTTTTTAATGATGCTTCTAAAATTTTCTCATTGTCTTTGGTTTTCAAAAATTTTACTATGATGTACCTAGCTATCTTTTTTTTGGTATCTTTATCCTGCTTGATTTACATACTGCTTCTTAAGTCTGTATTTTGATGTATTCTTCCCCCGCCCCGTTTTAGAAAGTTCTTAGTTTATCTCTTCTTTTTCCTCATACTCCTGGCTGCTTTTGAATTACAAATGAACATTTCCTTTTTTTTTCCTCTTAAAACTTTTTGATTTTCTATCCTTTTACTTCCCCATGCTTCATTTAGGTATTTTATTGAACTACTCTTCCAGTTCAGCAATTCTCTCTTCTGTGTATAATCTGCTGTTTGAACAATCCTTTAAGTTCTTCATTTTAGTTATTTTATTTTTGTTTCCACAATAGGCTGTGTATCACAAAATGATCAACATTTTGAGGCAGTTTGTTCAACTGGGAGTCTATTGTCTATTCATAATGTTTAGAATATCCACAAGGATTTAAGGATTGTTTTTACATAGGGTTGTTTTAGGTAAAGGAAGTAAAATAAGCATATTCTTTGTTCTCTAGCTTAAAGGCAAAAATAGAAGATAGGCAGAAGAAAATATTAAAAATGTATAAACAAATTTACATATTTTTAAAATGAGCAAATAAATGTATTAAAGGTATTAAGGTGTTTTGAAAATGAAAGTAAGATTGGCAAAATCAGAATTACATTATTAATATAATATATTTAATATTGACTTAATAGTATTCCTAATATTACATCAATGGAAGAAAATAAAGCTAGGTATAATATCATTTATATTATAGAAAAACATTGGAAACAAATTAATAGTAATTGAATATGTAACATAACACAGAAAATCAAGCAACTGGAATATTATTTGATGAAAAAGTTGAACAGTTTATTCTACTGCCATGCTTACTTCTTTAACGTGAATTAGCTCACATGTTATTTGAGAATAGGAGAAAGATGACAGTAAGGCTCAGAAGTTGTCTTGGTTCATATGCAGTTATGTTTTGACACAGCATTCTTTATAATAAACAAGGTTTCTTATGATTAAAGATAAAGGCTTAGCAATATAGGAAGGTCTTAAGAAAAGCATAAGGAGGTGCAAAGATATTTCTCTTTGTATTAAACAAAACAAAACAAAGCAAAATAATACCCCTCCTCCACAACTACCCACTGATTAATAAAATCTACCACAAATCATATTTTTATCGTTGATGAACCTAGTTTACATTGGGGTGAATGCCCTCAGGACCTAGTTCCTGTAAAAGGAGACATAATTTCCCAGTAGATGATGGCATGATTGTGATGTCAGTGGAGATGGACTTTTTAAGAGACCTCTTTTATTTATTATTTATTTATTTTCAACTTTCATTTTAGATTCCAGGGGATACATGTACACATTTGTTTCATGAGTATATTATGTGATGCTGAGGTTTGCATTATGAATGATCCTGTCACCCAGGTAGTGAGCATAATCCTTGTCCCCTTCCCTCCCTCCTCCTTCTAGTGGTCCCCAGTGTCTATTGTTCCCATCTTGATGTCCATGTATACCCAATGTTTGCTTCCTTACTCTTAAGAACATGTGATATTTGATTTTCTGCTTCGGAATTAATTCACTTAGGATAATGGCCTCCAGCTACGTTCATGTTGCTGTGAAGGACATGATTTCATTCTTTTTTATGGCTGTGTAGTATTCTATGGTCACATTACCTTATCCAATACACTGTTTATGGGCATCTAGGTTAATTTCATGTTTTTTTGGTTCGTTTGTTTTGTTTTCTAATTGTGAATAGCACTGCATTGAACATATTAGTGCATGTATATTTTCAGTAAAACAATTTATTTTCCTTTGGGTATGTACCCAGTAATGGTATTGCTGTGTCAGATGGTAGTGCTAATTTTAGTGATTTGAGAAATCTCCAAACTGCTTTCCATAGTGGCTGAACTAATTTACATTCCTACCAACAATGTATGAGAATTCCCGTTTCTCTGCAGCTTCACCAGCATCTGTTTATTATTATTTTTTTACTTTTTAATAATAGGAATTCTATTTGGTATGTGAATTCATAATTGTACCTCATTATGGATTTGATTTGCATTTCTCTAATGATTAGTAAGCTGCTGCAAAGTGAAAAAAATATTAACAGAGTAAACAGTCTATAGAATGGGAGAAAAGATTCATAAACTATTAATTCAACAAAGACCTAATATCCAGAATCTATAAGGCATTTAGCAAATCAACAAACAAGAAATGAATAACCCCATTCTTAAGTGGGCAAAGGACATGAACAGACACTTCTCTAGAGAAGACATACAATTGGCTGACAAACAAATGAGACATCTTTTAAACAGATTAGAACAGACTAGATGCAGTGGCTAGCACCTGTAATCCTGGCACTTTGGGAGGCTGAGGCGGGCAGATCACTTGGAGTCATAAGTTTGAGACCAGCCTGAACAACATGGTGAAACCCCATCTCCACTAAAAGAAATACAAAAATTAGCAGGGTGTGGTGGCTTGTGCCTGTAATCCCAGCTACTTGGAAGCTGAGGCATGAGAATTGCTTGAACCTGGAAAGTGAAGGTTGCAGTGAGAGGAGATGTGCCACCGCACTCCACCCTGGGCGACACAGTGAGACTCTGTCTCAAAAAATGTAGGTAGATAGACAGATAGATAGATGATAGATAGATAGATTAGATAGATAGATAGATAGATAGATAGATAGATAGATAGTGTTAGTTTACTGTTTGTGAAGTTCTTTTGGTTTTGAGGAGTTCTGTTTCAACCCAATATTTCCCACAAACACTGTTATATTTGCTGGAAGAATTTTTAAAATACAGAGGTTTTCAGGAACACATACAGTCATGTATTGCTTTAGTGGATGGGAATATGCTCTGAGAAATGTGTCATTAGATAATATCGTTCTCGTATGGACATCACAGAGTGTAATTACACAGACCTAGATGGTATATAGCTTACTACACAGCTAAGCCATATGGTATGGCCTATAGCTCCTATGTTACAAACCTTCACAGCCTATCACTGCACTGAATACTATAAGCAACTCTAACACGATGGCAAATATTAGTATAACTAAACACAGAAAAAGTACTGTAAAAATACAGTATAAAAGATAAAAAAAATGGTACATCTATATAGGGCACTTACTATGAATGGAGCTTTTAGGACTGGAAGTAACTCTGGATGAGTGAGTGAGAAAATATTGAGTGAATGTGAAGGCCTAGCCAATTGTTGTACACTACTGTAGACTTTATCAATGCTGTACCCTTAGGCCATACTACATTTTATTAAAATTATTTTTCTCAGTAATAAATTAACTTTAGCCTACTCTAACTTTTCTACTTCATAAATTTTTAAAAACTTTTTTGATTATTTTGTAATAACACTTAGCTTAAAGCATAAACACATTGTACAGTTTACAAAAGTAGCTTCTTTATATCCTTATTCTCTAAGGTTTTTTCCTTTTTTCTTTTCTTTCTTTTTTTTGAGTAGCTTCTTTATATCCTTATTCTTTAAGTTTTTTTCCTTTTTTCTTTTCTTTTTTTTTTTTTTGAGATGGAGTCTCAATCTGTTGCCCAGGCTGGAGTGCAGTGGCATGATCTTGGCTCACTGCAACTCCTGCTTCCCGGGTTCAAGAAATTTTCCTGCCTCAGCCCCCTGAGTAGCTGGGATTACAGGCGTGTGCCACCATGCCTGGCTAATTTTTGTATTTTTAGTAGAGATGAGGTTTCACCATGTGATCAGGCTGGTTTCAAACTCCTGACCTCATGATCTGCCTGCCTTGGCCTCCCAAAGTGCTGGTATTGCAGACGTGAGCCATCGCATACGGCCAAGCTTTTTTTCTATTTTTAAACTTTAAAAAAAAGTTTCAACTTTTGTTATTGTTGTTGTTAAAAACCAAGACACAAACACACACGTTAGCCAGGGCCTATATAAGTCAGGATCATCAAGATGTCACCAGATAACAGGAATATTTCAGCTCTATTATCAACTTATGGGACCCCTGTTGGATATATGGTCCATCATTGATCAAAACATTGTTTTGCAGCTCACAATTATGTATGTTACTCTAGCAGAAACACCTAAAAAAAAGCATGTAGATTATGTTAGATTAAAAGAAGGTATAACATTATATTATGGAAACTATGTTTATGCCTCTGATAAAGACTGGAAAATAAAGGCAAAAATAAAAACATTTGGATTTTCACATTTAACAGTAATCATTATTGTTATCATGTTAGAGATAACTGATACAGATAGGAGCTTCTCCTTCTGTGACAATAGTTGTCTCTGGAAAGCAGCCTCCAGACCAGTGACTACATTTTTAACTGTCTTGTTTTGGTGGGATACTGTGATTTGCTCTTGCCCACAGAATTGAAGTAATGTGACATTAGAGCTGTAGTGCTTAAGAAATCAGTATTCTGGCTGGGTATGGTGGCTCACACCTGTAATCCCAGCACTTTGTAAGGCCAAGGTGGGTGGATCATGTGAGGTCAAGAGTTCAACGCTGAGTCAGGGGAATGGCTTAAACCCAGGATACAGAGGTTACAATAATCTGAGATAGCGCCATTGCATTCCAGTCTAGGTGATAGAGCGAGACTCTGTCTCAAAAAAAATAAAAATAAAAATAAATAAAAAGGAAGAAGTCAGTATTCCTGCTCCTTTCTCTGTTTCTCTGTCAACTGGATATCTACCCCCAGGAGAACTTGAGAAGCCTCCTATACAAGATGGCAGAGCCATTGACAGACTGCGTCCTAAATGCCTGCTTGGATAGACCCTGCCCCATCCCCACCCCTACCCTCAATGACCTGAATCATATGAGTAAAAAATTAATTTTTATTGGGATTTTAAAATTTTTTGGTCAAGAACCTAGTGTTTTCCCTTATAGACAAAATCACATTGTTTCTAAAAATATTTAACTTCTATTTATCATTTACAAATACACAGAGTAACTTGTATCAATGGAATATCTTTGGTGAACCTATTTTAAAGAGAATTTTAAATAAACTTCTTATCAAGTGACTGAAATAACCCCTCCTCCCCCTCCACATGTATTTTGGAGGATGGTGGCCATGTTAAATTAACAGAGCTTTAAATAATAATGAATTTCAAATATTGAGTCTGTATTGAATAGCCCTGGTGTGCATACATGTATATGTAGTTGATAGAAAACTATAAAGAAAATGAGGAATGTTTATAACTCCTTGTCAGTGTGGAGAAAGCACTGAAGGAGACCAGAATGGAATACTTCTGACATCCTTAGTGTGTGCTTTGAGACTGAGGGGAGAATGCGATAAACAGTTGTCAAATGTTCTCTAGAATTTATTTTGAAAGTAATTTAGATATGTGGAAATGAACCTGAAGTGAAACCATACCATTCAAAACGTCTCCTAAAGAATAGTGTTTTTGAAGAAGAATGTGCTCTTATGGAGAGCTGTGGGCCTGAGGGTAGGGCACAAAATTAGACTGAAACAGTTTTTCTCGAAGTATGGTTCCTGGAATAACAGCATCAACATTACCTGGAACTTACTAAAGATTCAAATTCTTAGATGTTTACCTGACCTAAAGATTCAGACACTCTAGAGGTGGAGTCCAACCAACCTGCATTTTAACAAGTCCTTCTGGTGATTCTAGTGCATGCTAAAGTTTGAGAACTACTGAACTAACGCTTAGTCTTGTTTGATATAAAGTGAAAATGTTTCATTTTTGCATTGTAATTCCTCTTAGTTATGCCAGTCCTTTATTAAAGTCCGAAACATCTGTTTGGTTCTAATTGATGGCATTGCAGAGAATAAAGGGACAGGATAGGAGAGGTGAAACAAGTGAGTAAGGGACTAGTGCAAAACTGAGAGCAAGGCAAGGGCTGCTATGCTGTGAAGAAAGTAAAAAAAAAAAAAAAGGAATGTGAGACAATTCTCATATTATGGGGAAGGAGAAAGAAACATGAAACATTTTTTAAAGTGTTTTAATATGAGCTACTTTCTGTTGTAATTTTATTTCTGAACAGCACCCAGCTGTGTCACTGGCCAAAATACTGCCCTAGATTTGTTTCGGGTTTGCATACTCACCATAGCTTCTATATTGTTGGCAAAAAAAAAAATCATTTTGCAAGTTCTTGAAATATCACTTCAAATGGAAGTTTTTGTTTTTGAGAATAATGTGATATTAGTGTTAGAGTTGATGAAGGGATGTAGAAAGGAAGAAAGAGAAAGTAGGAAGGGAAGGAGACAGATTTTCTTGAGGTGGGTGAATGATAAAAAGGTGTAGAAATGCGTGTTTGGGAGCAAGGAAGTGCTCTTTTTAAGCCTAGGATATACAGTCATAGAAATTAAGAGAATCAAGGAAAGAAATGTCATTAACTAAATGACAAAAAGTCATAGTTAAAGAAATAGGGGGAGATACAAAAACTGAAGATTGTCATATTATAGTGGCTCTATTTTTTTCTCTGTAATTATTACAACCTTTGTGGCCAGAAATTATCATTTTTTGAGACAATTAATTTAACCAAGGAATTACAAAACCTGGTTTCTAATTTAAGTTTAATCATTTTAATGTAGTACACTGTTGTAGTTGAATACAACAAAAATATGTTCCATTTAGATATAATATTCTTTTCAAGCAAGCCATGTCTAATTTTGTACAGCCAATCTTTGGAAATACTGCACTATTGTTCTAAAATGAAATTAAAAATCAAACACTTGGAACACAAAAAAACTGCTTTTATATTAGAAGCTATAATAAAGGTTTTAAAATAGTTAAATATAGGATAATTGTTATATAAAGTGAAGCTAGACAATGTTGCACATTTATTAAAACTCAACACTGTATGGTATGGTAGTTTTATATGGTAGCTTTATAGAAGGCTCACATTATCCAATTTGTTATACTTATTGGAGCTGCATTTCAATTAAAACACTTTGCAATTTTCTTATTCTTTTTGAAATATTTTAAAACCCATTAGTGTGTCAGTGACTTGGCATTGCGCTTTAATTGCAATAGATTTCAAGTGATAAAAATTGATTTTAGTAGCGTACTTTGTAGAGTCAGCATTGGTTACCTGAATACATTACAGTTTTCTATAACTTAAAACATCATTCTATGTCGTTAGAAGGTTTCATTGTCTGAACTTGAGATTATGTGGGCTAAGAGAGGGATTTGCATTTAGAAGAAATGTAATAAAATGTGAAATTCTAAGAAATGCAAAGATATTTAAAATATGTTTGAAAAGTCTTTTTTGCACATAAAGACAAATTATATTAACATAGATTCAATATATCCATCCCTTAAAGTATAGCATTTGGGGAGTCTTGTTTTATATGTAACTTTTAATGATAAATATATTACAAAGCAATAACAAAGGAGATCTCAAATTTTATATTGCTATAAAGTTTTGTGGCTTTACCTAGTAATTAATCAACAACCTCCAAGCCATGCATTTTTTAAAATAAAAATATTATTGCATTAAAATAAAGTATATCAATTATTACTGTATATCTCAATGTATTTATTTAAGTGAGCCACCCTTGTAACCATTATTAAGAGCAAGAAATGGAACATCAGAAGCACCCCTGACCCGACCCTAGACCCTCCTGTTATTCTCTCCTAGTCACTACCAGTGTAGCAAAGTAACACAATTCTGGCTTCTGTCACCACTGGTTTATTTTGGCTGTTTTTCAATTTATATGTAAATTAAATAACATGGTATGTATTATCTTGTGTCTGGCTTCTCTCATTTAGCCTTATAATTTGTGAGCTATAATCCATATTGCTGCAGAAATCAGTAATTCGTTTATTCTCAATATAATAATGTCTCACAATTTCTTTGTCCAATTTACTACTTAGTGAAATTTAGGTTGTTTACTCTTTGGTGCTTTTATGAATATGGGTACTGTGAACATTCTTGCGTATATTTCTTGATACACACAAATACACATTTCACTTGATTTTATTTCTTGGAATGTAATTTTTTGTGTCTTAGGGTTTGTGGATGTTCCATTGTAAGGAATATTTCCCAACACTTTTTCCAAGAAAATGTAGTAATTGATATTTCAACCAGTAGTATATGAGGCTTCCAACTGCTACATGATCTCACCAACATATGATATTGTTAGTCTCTGTCATTTTGACCATTCTGGTTTAGGAGTATTTCATTGAGGCTTTAATATGCATTTTCCTGATAACTTATAAAGTTTAATTTTTTTATTTGTGTTTGGGACACTTGGATACCCTTTTGTAAAGTGCCTCTTCATGTCTCTTGCCTATTAGTTAGGTTATTTTTTATTAGTGATTTGTAATAGTTCTTTCTATATTGTGATTATATTTGACAGTTATACATATGAAATATTGTCTTTTTGTGATTTGTCTTTTATTTCTTAATAATTGTTATTGGTGAACATAACTCCTTAATTTTAATATGATCCATTTTTTTTCATCCTTTCCCTATAGTTACTGCTTTTAGCATCTTGTTTAAGGACGCTTTTCTTTCTAAAGTTCTTAAAGATTTTTTAAATAGAAGCTTTAGTATTTTGCTTTTTGCAACTAGATCTACAACATTATCTTAGGGAATGTTGCCCTATATTTGTAAATGAGATTAGTGTGGAATATTTCCTTCTTGATTTTTTTTTTGTCAGTCTTTGTTATCAGATTTTGTTCATTCCTTGCTGGTTTCAAAAAAATAAAGTAGAAAGTTTTTAATCAATGGTGTAAACAATTTTAAGTCCTCAGTGGCTTAAAACAGTGACATTATTTTATTTATTTAGTTCATTGTATTTCTGTTTTGCTTATAGTGTTTTTAGTGTCATTAAGCTCTAACTATATCTTAATTTATATTACTTATTTTCTTTGGTCTTTAAATTACCTAAAATCACACTTAAATTTCCAAATATTTGCAGTCTTATTAAAAAACATAGCATCTTTTGGTAACTGATTATTAATTAAATTGCTTTGTATTCAAGAGAGATGATGTATCCATTGCAATTTTTAAAATCTGTTGACTTGATTTATAGCCTAATACTTGGTATTTTTGTATATGTTCCATTTGCATTTGAAAAAATGCGTATTTTCCAGTAGTTGTATACAATATTTTATAGATGTCACCTACATCAAGTTCCTTAACTGAAATTTTCTTATCTTCTGTATCCTACTTAACATATTAATTCCTTCAAATAATCTGTTAAAAACTCCCACTCTCATGATATATTAGGCCATTCTTGCATTACTGTAAAGAAATACTGGAGACTGAGTAATTTGTAAGAAAGGAGATTTAACTGGCTCAAAGTTCTGCAGCTCTACAAGAAGCACAGCACTAGCATCTGCTTCTGGGGAGGCCTCAGGAAGCTTATAGTCATGGTGGAAAGCAAAGAGGGAGCAGGCACATCACATGTCAAAATCAGCAGAGAGAGAGAGAGAGAGAGAGAGGAAAGAGAGAGAGAGAGAATGGGCCACACACTTTTAAATAAATAACTCAGAGAGCTTGCTTATCACTAAGGGGATGGCTCAAGCCATTCTTGAGGGATCTGTCCCCATGATCCAAACACCTCCCACCAGGTCCCACCTTCAACTCTGGGAATTGCAATTCAACATGAGATGTGGGAGGGGACAAATATCCGAACTATGCCACATGACATATTTTACAGTTACCCATTGTAGTTCTGTTTTATTTTTGCTTAATAATTTTTGAATGAATATTATCACATGCCTATATATTATAGTTTTCTGGTAAACTGAACCTTTTTTCATGTTATAATGACTCTCTTTTATCTCTGCTTGTGCTTTTTTGCCATATTATTTTTTTAAGCTAGAATTTATCTGGCATATCAGTCTTCATCTTTTTACTTTCAACTAGTCTCTGACCATGTTTTGAGTAGATCTCTTTTGTTATTAATATATTTTCCTGAATACATTCAGGAAATAGGTAGACTTTTTATCTTGATAAGCAGTTTACAAAATCTCTATTTTCTACTTTTCTTTGTCTTCTTTCTTTCTTTTTATTGAAATGATTCAGATCTTTGCCACCATTCTACATCTCCACCCCTATTTCACCTGTTAGCTTTACTGATTTGGAACATATATACTCTACTTTTGCTTTTTTAGTAAATACTATTGGTGTTGCTACATGCACACATAATAAAGTTTATATTTCATTGATATCCATGTTCTTTGACTGAACAGTGCTTTAGCTTTACTTTTATTTGATCTTATAAGTTACTTTATATAATATATTGCTGTTTAGATTCATTGTATTTTTTATTTATTTATTGTTCCTTTTTACATTTGGACCTTCTTTCTAGGGTCATTTTCATTCTTGAAGTATATCTTTTAGAAGTCCCTTTAGTAAAATATTTGAATAATAAGAACTCTTATTCACTAATTCATTCAAAGCAGTACCTATTGTGTACCAGGCATAAAGTTTTACATATATGTATGCATATAAAAGTATAAAAGTATAAAAGCTTATATATGTATATGTGTATATACATATATGTATGTGTGTATAAAAGTATAAATGTATAAAAGTGTATATAAAACTTTTATACATTTATATATATCTATAGATACACACACATTATAAATATGCAACTTTAATAATTTGTATGTATACTATTTCTCTCTCTATATGCATATATAAAAAACTTTAATTATATATATTTAAATCCCTGCTTTCATGAGGCTACAATTCTGAGGGATAGGCAATAAACATAATAAAATGTAAAATATATAGTATGTAGTATGTTACATAGTTGTTAGCAGAAAAAGCAGAAAAATGTGAAAATAAAACAGATAAAAGGAAGAGTTTAGATGAAGTAGGCAAGGAAGCTCTTACTGGGAAAGTGACCATTTTTTTTAAAGAGATGGAGTTGCCTAGGCTGGAGTGCCATGGCATGATCTTAGTTTACTGCAACCTTGGTGTCCTGGGTTCAAGTGATTCTCCTGCCTCAGCCTCCTGAGTAGCTGGGATTACAGCCACCCACCACTACGCCCAGCTATTTTTTGTATTTTTAGTAGAGACAGGGTTTCACCATGTTAGCCAGGCTGGTCTCAAACTCCTGACCTCAGGGGATCCACCCACCTCGGCCTCCCAAAGTTTTGGGGTAACAGGCATGAGCCACGGCACCTGACTAGGAAAGTGACTTTTGAATGAAGACCAAAAGATTTGAGAGAATATGCAGGTATCTAATGGAAAAGCATTGCAGACAAAGAGAACAGGTATTGAAAAAAGGTCTGGCAAGTTCCAGATAATATAGCAAAGAAGCTGGTAAAGTTATAACAGAAAGGAGATTTGGAGATAAGTAGATGTGCATAGACGTGTAGTGTACACCCATAAAATGTGTGACTTGGTAAACCATGCTTCACAGTGGGATGGAAGGATTTTAGAGTGTTTTGAGTAGACCATTGATAAGATCTGACTTATGTTTTTGGCCAAGTCACTCTGGTTACTATAGATTAAAGACAGAAGTGATCAAGAGTAGAAGCAATTAATATAGACTATTGTCATAACAGTGAGAGATGATGGTGGCTTGGAGTAGAGTGTTGACAGTGAGGATGGTGAGAAGTGTTACAGTCTAAGTATTTTTTGAAGAGTATATGCCAATGATTCTGATGTAGACTGTGAGAAAAGGGAGAAGTCAAGGTTGAATTAAGGTTTTAGACCTGAACAAGTAGCAGTGGAGATTTGCCATTATCTGAGATAGAGAAAAATTTAAGAGGTGCTGATTTTTGAGGGATTATCAGAAGCTTATTTTTGGACAATTTAAATTTGAGATAGCTAGAATTATATAGCATATACTGTAGCTTTTTAAACATAAAAATATCTTAATTTCATCCTTATACTCACTATATGGTTTTGCTGGCTTTATCACTCTAACATTTAAGTTTTCTTAATACTTTAGTCATTCCACTGATTTCAGACTTCCATTGTCACTTCCATTTTTACACTTTAATTGTCATCTCTTTACAGGTGATTTGTCTTTTCTCTACCTGTTTTCAAAATCTCTTTGTCTTTCATATTACTTGTCATCCTGCAGCTTAGGCTGGTATTGAGCATTCTTCTGCCAATGTAATTTTTTCCTGTTGTTATCATTAGGGAATTTTTCTTTGTTCTCAATTTTCATTAACTTGAATAGATATGGTGGTTTCATCAGTGTGCTTTTTTTTGTTGTTTATTTGTTCTGCTTGGATCTAGATGCATCATATGCATACCTGCAGAAAAAATAGGCTGATATATATGAGGTCATCTTAAGATCTTTTTAAATATGATTACTGTGTCATTAACTTCAAAACAGTTCTATATATGTAATCACAATCCTGATAATAATAGATGTATTGAAGTTTGCCTAATTGTTAATCAAAATTGAATACAATAAGAAAAAATAAGATTACTCTCTTTGTAAAAAAATTGGAAGGAAAACTATCAGCTTTAGATTTCAATGTGACTTTAAAATATAAACTATGTTTCACGGGGATTATTTGTATTCTAAAGTATTTTTGACTTTGTCAACTTTAAAATTTCTTTTAGTGCTTGGCAGAAAAGAGTTGTTACAAAAAATCATAACACCATTGTCGTATATAGAGATTATAGTCATACTCATAGCGATTTTATTTCACTGTAAATGAAATTCGTTGTTCAGTATGGCCTCCTGAACTGTGTTTTCCAGTCAAATTGTTTTGTAAAGATTAAATTTAATTCATTGCAGGATACATGCTTTCAGAGATTGTAACAATTCCTATATGTTTGAACTGTACAATAATTTTTTTTTTTTTAGTGTGGGAAAAAGTTGAAAAAGACAGTTTTCCATCTCATTGCACCTTTTCCAAAAAGCTCTCACACCTCAGCCACAAGGTTTTATTAAATACAAATTGAAGTGAACCTATGTCAGCAAGAAATAATGAAAACACACCTTCAGCGGTCTGCTTTGCTTTTTCGGAGTAGAGATCTGAACTGTACTCCCAGGATTATTTAGAGAGTATGCAAAAGTTTGGTAGAATTTGAGTAACTGATATATCTAGAATGTTATGAATACTGAAAAATCGAATGCTGTTAAGTTTTTGATTTTGTAGAAAAAATAGTCCTCCTCAACCTCTAGGTTCATGCCTTAATCTCTGGAACCTGTGAGTATGTTAATATTATGTGGCAAAGGGTTTTACAGATGTAATTAAAAGTTGCTCATCAGCTGTGCTTAAAATAGGGTGATTAAGCTGGACTGTTCAGGTGGGCCCAATCTAATTACATAGACACTGAAAATTAGAAGAGGAAGGTAGAAGATTAGTGAGAGAGATGCAACAGAAGAGGGATATAGAAGAAAGATTCAAAACACGGGAGAGGTTTCACCTTCCCTTGATGGCCTTGAGGAGGGAGAAGGGGAATCAAGACCAAACCAATCAAGGCCACCTCTAGAAGCAGAGAATGCCTGCTGGCCAACAGCTGCCGGGGAAATTAGGGCTCCTATGTCTTCATGGAACTGAAGCCTGGCAAAAATTTGAATGTCACTTGAAACATTCTCTTCTAGAATCCAGAAAGGAACACAGACCAGCAGACACTTTCATTTTGGCCTTGTGAGACACAGGCAGAGAAACAAGCTTAGATCACCAGATTCTGAGCTAAACAACTTTGAGATAATAAATTTGTGTTCTTTTAAGCCAGCAAATTTGTGGTAATTTCTTACAGCATCAATAGAAAACTCATACAATTGGCAATATTTTATTTTTCAAAGATAAGGAATCTCTGGAAAAGGTAAAAATCTCATCATGCAAAATTAGTAAAAATGATAGGGAAATAATGCACTGAGCACTTTGTTCCACTTGTGCTCTGTTGTTCCAGATGTAATTGTGAGCAAAAGCAGAAAAGATCCCTGCCTACATGGGTTTACAACTGGTGGGAGTTAGAGACACTATGCAAATAGAGAAATAAATGCAAAGTCACAAGTTACTATAAAGGTTGATAATGATTTAAAATTTTTTTTTCTGTTTAAGCTTTTCATGTAAGGCCCCCTTTCATGGAATAAGGTGCTGTCATTTAAGTGGAATATCAGTTATTTCTTCAATGACCTGAAATATTTACATTTTTAGAGGCAAAAGAAGAGAAGACCAAAAAGAAAGAAAATTTGCAAGGAGATAAGAAAAGATTGATGTCTTTGCAAAGTTCAGTATCTTAGTGTAATGGATACAGGCCTAGCCTGTTTTGTCCAGTAAATTGGCTGATGTTTTTCATGATGGTCTTTATCAGTAGTTTAGAAGGGAAACACATTAGAGAATTATGACATTTAACAATCCTCACAAAATATTTGTAAAAGTTTTTATTCATCCAGTCTCATAACTGTAAGACTTAAGTTTAGTTTTTATATAAATAGTTCTTATATAATCATCTGTATTTTCAGAATTTGAGAATTAATAAAATTTGGATATAGTAAGTATATGGTACTTACATTTTTTTTTTTGATTTGATTTGATTTTATTTATTTATTTTTTATTGCATTTTAGGTTTTGGGGTACATGTGAAGAACATACAATATTGTTGCATAGGTACACACGTGGCAGTGTAATTTGTTGCCTTCCTCCCCTTCACCTATATCTGGCATTTCTCCCCATG
>CAUYQU010046935.1:0-110825 GCA_963574635.1 Cheracebus regulus
AAATGAAATCCTGAGCAATAGAGCAAGATTCTCGTTCTCTCTCCCTCTTTCTCTTTCTCTTTTTTTCTCTTTTATTCTTTTTTTCTCAGAAAAAAATGAAAAGAGAAAAGAAAAAATAATAAGGCTTAGAGTAGAGAAGATGAAAAGAATCAAGGCTAGAACTAGAATAAAAGGACTTTAGTATTAAATATTAAAGTCTTAGGAAATTTTTAAGAGTTCCATAAAACCCTATGGGAAAGGTAAATAATCATGCTTCTACAACAATCCCCTCCCTCAAGTCAAGTGCTCTTTAAGCTGTGCTTTGATGCAGCATTCTCTTTATGTAACAACCTTGGTGGTTCTAGGCATTCATCAAATAAAAGGATTTTAGTGGATTTACTTTTCTCTTTGTCTCTCTAGTTGATGGTATCTTTACTTTTTCTGTTTAATTTCACAAAATGGAAGCAAGAGACAATTTATCAGTGGCACTGCATTCCAGGCTGGGTGTGGGAAGCACAGAAGAGGTGCTTCCAATAGGCTATTAGAGGCAACAGAAACATTTTCTTACAAAAGCTCAGAGTGCTAAAGCTGGATAAACATCAAAAAAAAAACACACCAAATAAAAAGTTCATTGATCCTGTCCAGCATCATGGCAACAATTCCAGTTCCTGGCTCCCTAATATGCTTCAGTGTCTTACATCACTGTGATAATATCTTTCTGAGGCTTCTAGGCCTGAAAAACTCCTCCTCACCCTTCAAGTCTAGGCTCAAACACGCCCACATCCTTGGAAAGCGAACACTCTCCCAAGTAGGTGCCCCTATCCCTGAGGTGTGCCTCTCACTGCTCTTTCATGACAGCTGCTAAGCCTGATTGCAGCTATTTCTGCCCCTTGAATGTAGCTCTCCAGTCACCTGCCTGGCTTCTGAGGGAACACCATGTGTCTTTCCCTTTCCACATCTTCTGGTACAGGATGTGTACTTTATGTGCAATTCACAGTGAAAGAACTCCCTAGGTCTCCACATGAAGGGGCACCACCCCTCCATCCAAGTCTCTCCTTTCCAAACTCACCTAGTGTAGAACTTCATTATCATCACCTAGATTATTTAAATTTGTCTCTTCACTGGTCTTCCCCTTTCTGGTCTCTCTTCCCTTGAATTCACTCCATATACACTACTGCTACTTCCACTCTAAGTAAGTGTACCAAGTTGAGCAGATGGTAAAGTAGAAAATGAAAAGCTGGAAAACACAGATTCTCAAAGTTCAACAGGTTCAAATCCAATAGGGCAGAAAGAGAAGTAGATAATTAACAGAATGTACCAGGTGCTGTATAGATACACCCAATTTATGCTAATCCCTCTGTCTGGGATGTCCTTCACTCTGAAATGGGCAATTCATATTTCACTTCATATAGGAAGCTTTCCCAATCTCTCCATCCAGAAGAAACCTCTCTTTCCTCTGCTCCCACAGTACCCTGTTACTCTGTTAGCATTTTCTGTTTGAATTACAGTTATTTGTACTTATACAATATACCTCTTAATGGATTGAGCTTTTCTAAATGGAAGGCCAAACATCCATTTGTCTCTGTTTTGCTATGGTACCTAATACAGTGCCCTGCAAATAGCTGATAAATAATGAATTATGATGACTAATTTCACTAAAACATTAGGAGTCTGTGATTCCTTTAGGATTTGCCAGTATTAAGAATATCAGTGGGTCATATACATGCAATTCAGTACTAAAATTTTCCACTCTAGCCACAAAAATAGAAAAAGTCTATTCTGTTTGGCTAGATAAGAGCTGACATATGGAGAACATCCTCAACCAGATCTGAAAATGTCCAAATGAAATGGATTGCTGTTGTAAAAAACATAACAAAGGGCAACTCCCTAGTAGTACCATAAACTGAGCAACCAGCCTCTGCTGCCAAATACAGAAAAGTCATAAGGGGCAAACTGTTGTGGTGTTTCCACAATGGGAGCAGGTCGGTGGGTAGATGCTTAGCTAAGTAAGAATGAACACTGCTAGTAAAAAATAAATTTAATAAAACAAGACACTAGTACAAGACAGTAGATCAAAAATGGATCTTTAAATAAGCTGTCTGATCTCTCAAATAGTATCACTATCCAGAAGTGAAGAGTACTTGCAACTTATCCATTCCTCTAAGGATCATATTCAATTTTCTACAAAAGTGCTACTGTAAGATGGTTCATCAAGCCCTTTTAGGATTCCCAATTCCTTAATTTCACTGTTTGTCTGTCCTCCCTTCACCCTATTCCTTTATCATAATTGTTTTAATTAGAATGTAATCAATTGAGTGCACAATGAGACTAACAGTAACTTAAAAATTAAGGACCTTAACATTTCATGATTTAAAATGCAGAACTAAAACTCTAGCTTCTCAATTCTCACAAAACAAAGCTCAAGGCTTACAACTTTAGAAAATGCCTGCTACAGTATTTACCCACTCCTAATTGGCTTAAATGATGTCAGGACATTTGATTACATCATTTATTTCAGCATTGTAGTTGTTGAGGGCAAAAACCTTGTCTCATCAACTAATTTTGTAGAGCCCTGAGTAAACACTTTGCCTGTAGCAGCTTTTAATCTACAAGGAAGACCAGTGTGTTAAATAAAGTGTTTATATTAGAGTCAAAAGACCAAGTTTAAATTCAGGCTCTGTCTGTTATTTTGAGATCTCAGACAAGTCACTTAATCTGAGTTCCTCTCTTTACCTGAAAATAGGTGTAATAGTCATACCCTCACTGCCTATACCACATGACTGCTATGAGGATTAAGTAAGGAAATGTGTAAAAATGCTTCATAAAACTATAAACGTAATATAAATATAAGAGCTCCTGTTATTCTTAAAATAAGTGCTAAGAGTAAACCCTCTCTATAAGAAATCAGAATATAATTGAATTATTTCTGCATACATTTCCCAAGAGAATTTATGTTTGGTATGCAAAACTGTAAACAACTAAAGGGGAAATTACCAAAAAAAGGAGGGGAGAAAAGAGAAGAAAGAAAACCTGGAGTGGGACTAGAAGAGGGAGGTAAATTAAAGAGAAAAGAAGAAGTTTTTGTAGTAAAATAAGGCAATATAAGAGAAAGCGAACCTCGATCTTAAGAACCCATTTCTAACTCTACCACTCTGTACCTGTGTGACCCTGCGCAAGTCACTTCACCTTTCTAAGCTCCAGTTTCCTTATTTGTAGGGAGAGATAATAACTCATAGGATTGCTATGAGAATTAAATTAGATAATATATATAAAGTACTTGGCACTATGCCTGGTGCATAGTAAGTGATAAGTGGTTACTGGCATTGATAAAATTATTAGAACTGTACCCCAATGGGTGACATTCAGAAAGAAAAAGTAATCAAAACATTTAAGAGGGGAAGATAATATTCAGAGAGCTAAATCTACATATTGCCACTGGGAGACAAAGTTTGAGAAACATAAATTACACAAAGTATTCTTCATATTAAATGTACAGATTACTGTGTCTCTAGAATTGATGAGGAATCAAGAGCAATGTCGTTAAAACCTCCAAATCACAAAAAGCAGAAAAGCAATGACTGTATTCATAAAAGCAGAATAGCAATGGCAGAACTAGG
The DNA here is from genome assembly GCA_963574635.1 of Cheracebus regulus. NCBI lineage: Eukaryota > Metazoa > Chordata > Mammalia > Primates > Pitheciidae > Cheracebus > Cheracebus regulus. Next base: position 3,597 of record CAUYQU010046935.1, read on the forward strand.
CCCCCGAAAAGTGCTTATTAATGTGTACAGGAGCTTATCTGTCCCAAACTCAATTTTCTAAACTTTCATAGACAGAATGAAAGCTAGACTCCGCAGCAAAGGCACAGCAATCCCGAATGCCAAAAATACATGCTATTAGTTATCATGCACACTCATGTTAGTTTCTGCCATCTTGATCTTTTTTTTTTTTTTTGAGACAGAGTCTTGCTCTGTCACCCAGGCTGTAGTGTAGTAGTGCAATCTCAGCTCACTGCAATCTCTGCCTCCTGGGTTCAAGCAATTCTCCCACCTCAGCCTCTGGTGTAGCTGGGACTACAGGCATGCGCCACTATGCGCAGCTAATTTTTTTGGTATAAGTAGAGATTGGCCTTTACCATGTTGGCCAGGATGGTCTGGTTCTCCTGACCTCGTTATCTGCCCACCTCAGCCTCCCAAAGTGCTGGGATTACAGGCGTGAGCCACCATGCCTGGCCCATCTTGTTCTTTATCCTGGGTAACTGTCTTGCATTTGTGGTTGATTTGAGGCGTTAAACATTATCCACCCTATTCAGGAATTGCAAATCCAGTAAAAGAGTCCCAGGAATCAGAAAAAAGAGGAATAATATCTCCCGAATCAGCTGTAGAGATAGTAAATAACTCACAGATGTAAGAAAACACTGGATGCTATCTGTGCACATAGGATCAGAGACTTATCTATTATAATATGTAAAAATTCTATACCTGTGGAATAATAAAAATACCTACTGTGGAATCAGTGAGAAACGGCAAAAGGCAAGCAAAAGAGGAAGCCTTCTGTATAAGCAGCCAGAGATCAAGAATTTGGGTTACCAACTGATCTGGTGTTAATTCAGGGGAAAGCAAGAAGCTTGTTAAGAAATTAAAAGCTAAGCACAGGCCAGGCACGTGGCTCATGCCTATAATCCCAGCACTTTGGGAGGCCGAGGAGAGTGGATAACCTGAGGTCAGGAGTTTGAGACCAGCCTGATCAACATGGTGTAAACCCTGTCTCTACTAAAAATATAAAATTTTGCTGGGCATGGTAGCTACATGCCTGTAATCCCAGCTACTTGAGGAGGCAGAGGCAGGAGGATCACTTGAACCTGTGAGGAGGAGGTTGCAATGAGCCAAAATCATACATCACACTCCAGCCTTGGCAACAACAGCAAAACTCTGTCTCAAAAATAAAGAAATAAATGCTCAGCATAATAGAAGTGTTATCATCACAAAGCACAGACAATTGCCAAGGCTCCAGGCCTATGTGAATTTATACAATATGAATGTGAATGATCAGGTCACCACAAGATCTATAACTTAATGTCTTCCCTAAGATCTGTGCAGAGCTCATCTAAGAGGCAGGCTACCTGCCTCAGTGGATTTTCAATGTTGACAAAACTATTCCTGGTGGGAAAAGATGCCCCTAAAATTTGTATCAGCAAGGAGGTAACAGCATGACCAGTTTCCTTTTGTTAGACCAACTCACATACCTTTTTACTAAGACAACCTTCCAAAACCACCTGTACTTAGAAGAACTTGTAAACTTTTTATAACAAAACAAAGTTGACACCTAAGTATCTCCATGAAATGATGGGCTAAAGATCTGCCAATCAGGGCATGGTAAACGGAAATGACATACCATCACTACTAATTTAAGGTATGTTTAAAAAACAACTTTTAAAATTTGTTTTGCCATCTTTGTCTTATTTCAATAATATAAATACATGTGCTTTAAATCCTGTCTTTAGTTCTGCTACTTTTCCCATTAGGTTTCAAGCTCATCAACCATCAACTGTCCTAGTAAAGGTGTCTTCTAGAACCTAGCCTACTCAGTCAAGTAGACAATACTTATATTAGTTCCCAGGGACTATGACTCTAGAGCTGTACTTAAACTACGAGTACAGTCAACTGGGGGCACTGACAAAGAAGCTGAAGAGTCTGGATGCTGCTGGACAGTTAGGAAAAGGTAGGCAATACCTCTCTCCCACTGCTCAATCACTGTATTCCCTGCCTACATATATATTTTTTTCTAACCTTTAAATCCAATTGAATTTGTGATCCCTATTCTTAAACAGTAACAAAGGTGGACTATTCTTGAAACTTTATAAATAAAATCAGGTGGACATTTACAGGACTGAGTAGGCCTATAAAAGACACTGTGCGTTTCTATGGCACCTTTTATTTTGCAATCCCAAAGAACTGTCAAAGTTGCCCCAACATAAAGTATTACTGATGGAACTTCTCTCATTTTATACATGTACAACACTCTATTCACCCTGTTTCTGCCACTGTAAGCATAGCTATTCATGAAAATAAACTAAAAGGGCTGAGATCAACATTCAATCATTAGCTAAGTTTCAACTTCATAATTCAACCCAAAAACTATCCAGTGCCAAGTGGTTTAAAAAATTATAGAACAGGGATGGGCACACTGGCTCACACCTGTAATCCCAGCATTTGGGAGGCCAAGGCAGGAGGATCACTTGAGCCAAGACATTTGAGACCAGCCTGGGCAACAGAGTGAAATCCTGCCTCTACAAAAAATTTAAAAATCAGCTGGGCGTGTTTATGCACATCTGTAGTTCCAGCTACTCAGGAGGCTGAGGTAGGAGGATCACTTGAGCCCAGGAGGCAGAGTTACAATGAGCCATGATCACACTACTGCACTCCAGCATAGAAGACAGAGCAAGACTCTGTCTCAAAAAAAAAGAAAAGAAAAAAATTTCAGAACGAAGCCAAGCACAGTGGCCCTATAGTTCCAGCTACTTAGGAGGCAAGAATATCATTTAAGCCCAGAAGTTCGAGTTCAGCCTGGGAATACAGTGAGGCTCTGTCTTAAAAATATATAAATTACAGGACAAAATATACAATGATTCAAACATTCCATAAAGCAAAAGAATTAACATGGAATAACTTCTTACTTCTAAGTCCTTATGAGTACTTATAGGAGAAACTGAAAATTATTAAAAAGTCCCACTCCATAGTTATATTTAATTTGCACCAAGAATGACTTCCAAAAATGGACTAAAATAACATGTCAAAAATAACTCATTTGCTTGGGTGTTCATTATTTTGGAACTCTAGGAAACTGACCCCAAAATTTAGATGTCAGAAGAATGTATTTCCCAAGTCAAGTTTTTGAAACTACAGACCTGAGGAAGGCCATCATGAATGGGAGAGAAAATATGGGTTTCGGTTAAGCACAGCCATATGGGTACAGGCCAGAATGCCTGGATCAGAATCCTGGTCCTACCACTCAGTAGCTATTGAACCTTAGTACCACAGTTACTTCATCTGCCAAATGGGAATAATAAAAATACCTACTCCGTACAGTTGTTGTGAGGATTAAAGCCAGGCAAGTAAGTAGTACATGTAAAGGGTTTAGTAGGAAGCAGCATTATATAAAGTATTTACTTATCATCATTATCATATGACTAGATCACTTAAATCATCCACACAAATTCCTTCTCCTATTCAGTCTTCCTTAATTGGTCTGGTAGCATTTAATCCCTTCCTCTTTGGCTTCCTCATGAAACACATTTTCTATGGTAGTTATTTGGGTGGGTACATTTCTCTCCCACTGGATTAAATCTCCTTGAAGACAGCAACCACAGTTGCCCGAGTGTACAGAGCAGTAAACACTGTTCGCTCTTGTCTTTCATTTCTCTCCCTCTAAAGATTCTGAAATACCCTGTCAATCAGCAAACCTTTACCTGGAGACAGAAGGTAAAGTACTTATGCAACCAGTGCACTTAAGTACTGGTCATACCTTGCTAATACTTTCTTAAGACTTAAACAAAAATTTGGGGGGAAGAGGAGGAGGATATGCTTCATGTTTTTAAACTACTAACCAAAGATATATTTCAAATTTTTTTTAAAAGTTCTTATGTCTTAAAATCTTGCTTTCATTATCTCAGTCAAAAAAACCATGGTGCTTGCAATATAAAAATGCAGTAGGATAATTTCTGCATATGTCAAGCCTAACCTAATCATAACTTGCCCATCTGCTGATTGTAATGTAATCCTAAGGATGCTAGATGACAATATGCTTGCTTGATTTATCCTACACTATTTACGTAAAATAAACTCATTTTAACAATACATTGAGATGCAAATCTTTCTGGCTTTGATTTGCACCCTCTTTCCCTCTTAAAAAAAAAGTGCCTCGCACACAAAAAAGCCTCCAACTTATCCTGGATCTCTGCGGAGGCACTTTTGAAAGTGCATTAAACCAACTTCACTAACACAATGAGGCTCTCCTTACTTTAGGAGAACAGAACTTTTCTGAAAGCAAACAGCTGAACTGAGTCCATTGCTTTGTTACCATTTTTTAGAAAGTCCAATTTTTCCTTTGTTCTTATAGTGTCCTACCTTTAGAAATCAAGTTTTCAGCATAAAAACTGACAAGAACATCTATCTGTTGGCACAAATCATCTTAGTCTCTATTCTTTGACTTACTTTAAAACAAACTCAAGAGCAAATGGCTAGAGAAGAACTGCTTCTATTAAATGTGGGGTTTCTAAGTCTAATTTTTTCATTCCCAATGGCAGGGCCTTTCAAAAGAGTACAAAAACTACACCCAACTTTGCTTCTCATTCTAAACACAACCTAACCAAATGGGAAACATTGTCAACCATCTTAACTAGGAGAAAACAAAGCTAAGTGAGTTCAAACCAAAACATTTTTTAATTCATTGTGCCTCTTTTGAGATCAGGACTTTTCAGATGGAAGTAGTCTGATGAAATTATGCAATAAAATTATGTAATATCATAATTTAACATCATATTTTAGACTAACTTCCCTCTCCTCAAATCGTCACAAGAGTGGCTAATTCACATACAATACCTCTCAGCCACTGAGGAGAGAGCATTAGTAAACTTAATTGTTTTACATATCCTGAGGCACAGAGACAAAGGCCAGTCAAATTCAAAAATGTTTACAGTACCTGATATACATATATGACTGTGACAAAGAACTTTAAGAAATCTGTACAGAGTAAGCAAAAATGGGCTTAAAACAACAGACCCTGCCTTATAATAGACCTGTGAAATGTAAGCCCCAACGCCAAAAAAGACAAACTCATTCATCAATCCCCATCTTACAATCAAGAAACAGAACTTAAATCACTTAAAGCTGTTTCTTCGGATCTGAGCGGTAAAATAAGCTAATACTCAAGCCATTTCCAAGTTAAGTGGCTTCTCTCAAAACTTATCACAAGTTATGTGAAATAGGCAAGAGCGTTGGTTCTGCATTTTATCAAGTGAGAAACAACAGCATCCTACTTTTGGATGTACTACTTCCAGAGCCACTAGCCCTCCCCCCACCTCCCATTTCTTTTTATATCATCCCTCCAAACTTAGAATCCGAAAAGCTATTCCACAAAACAAAAGCAGCACCAGTAAACCGAGAGGCCACTGGTTTTGAAAATAAAGTTTGTTCTTTTGCTGTCAACCTGGCAACTTTTTAAAGGTGAAACGTGCCCTACACAATCGGTTATAATCTTTCCTATTCCCACATCAATAACCACTTGTTTGACCTCGATACCAAAGGTGAAAAAAGGAGTGGGAGAAAATGATTCTGAAATGAAGGGGCTACGGGTGCAATGGCAAAGGATAGATTCTGAGACCCGTTTTGAGCACTCCGTGGCTTCAGGGAGCTGGGAGGCTTTCCTGAGTCTGTCTTGAGAAATGTTTGGCAATCTGACGCATCAGTTTTTAGGAACGGTACACAAACAGCCCCCACAGTTGAAGAGCCATGCCTCGGATCCTGGCTCGGGGTGACATCGGCTAGAGGGCACGGGACGGGAGCGCTGGGGCTACCCAGAGAAGATCCGCGACATTTGTTATTGTTTATGAAGCCCAGGCGGGTACCCGGAGCTGGGTGCTCGGGGCCGGGCAGTGGAAGGAGAAAGGATCAGGGAAGGACAAAGATTCCTCTCCGGGCTGGAGGCTCCCTCTCCGGACACACGGGGCGAGTATCACCCCGAGGAATAAGAGGGCCAAGGCCGTCGCCGCAGCTTCCCCGGAGACATTTCCAGCCCCGGAATTAGCCCGGCTTTTCCTGCACACCCAAAGACACCTAAGACCTCCTCCTGCTCCTGCTCGTACAGTTGGGGCTGGCCCGGCGAGCCCGGGCCCCTAGCAGAGCGCAGTATCCGCGAACTCACCTGCCTCCGGTCGCACCTGCGGCCGGCTCAGCCTCCACACAGACCGCAGCCGGCCGGGTGCCCGTCCGCTCCCTTCTCCCTGCTCCGCCCTTGCCCCGCCCCCGGGAGGTGGGACCTGCGGCCTCGCCGGAATCTCGGGGCGGCCTTCCTGAACTCTCGCGAGCCCTCCCTCCCAGGCTTCTCGATTGCTCGCCCGGTCTGACTCGCCTTGACGTCATATGCACCACAGCCGGAAGTAGCCTTTTGTCGTCAACGCCGGCCCCCCCCGGCCCCACCCACCTCTGCCTGGTGAAGTCCCTACTGGTTCTGAGGGAGTTGACTGGACTGTCACCAGTTCCCCTCTCACCAGCCTCATCTCACTGCCATTTTAACTCAAAACTGATTCAGGCCTCTCTTGAAGTGGCCTAGTGTGTTGTGACATTAGTCACATTGTAAATGTCATCCGAATTTTTCAAACAGTGCAATACAAAGAATGTTAGAAATGGAAACAGAGAATTTACACGTTTTTCAGACTGAGAAACAGTGGTCAGCAAAGATGGATCAGCTGACCAAGTTGCTCAGTTGGTAGCTGTGGGGACTGGAAGCCACCCAGGTTCCTTGACGCTTCTGTTTCACCATGAGGGTCCTCCAGAGACTCGAGAGGCATTTGGAAATGCCACAAAAAATACATTAAAAACCTGTTTGGATTTTCTTGAAAAATCTAAAATAACTGACAGTACTGGACTGCTTTATCATTAGGATCTGAGAATCGTGCAGAAGAGCACCCCCCTCTAGGATAACTCAAAAGGGACAACTTTGGGAAGGTGGATGCAGTTTGCTTCTGGAGACAAAACTGGCCTTCAGGAAAGCCAAATAAGAGAATTACTGTTGACAAATGTATCCTCAATATGAATATTGGAGGTTTTATAAAATACCCTTAGCTTTTAGCTGAGACAATATATGAAGCTGGTACAGAGCTTGCAAAAATTATCACTTAGAAATGCCACCCCCCCCCCCCTTTTTTTTAAGACGGAATTTCGCTCTTGTTGCCCAGACTGGAGTGCAGTGGCCCGATCTTGGCTCACGGCAACCTCTGCCTACCGGTTTCAAGCGATTCTCCTGCCTCGGCCTCCTGAGTAGCTGGGATTACAGGCATGCGCCACCACGCCCAGCTGATTTGGTATTTTTAGTAGAGATGGGGTTTCACCATGTTGGTCAGGCTGGTCTTGTACTCCCAACCTCAAGTGATCTGCCTGCCTCTGCCTCCCAAAGTACTGGGATTACGGGCATGAGCCACCACACCTGGTCACTCAACATCTTTAACTTTCCCAAGAGCAGGTGACATGAGCAAAAGACTTTAAAAAAAGAAGCATTACATCATTTCTGTCTCTTACACTGTGCTTTTTCGTACGTAGCTTAGTAGTGGGAAAAGCTCTAGTTTGGTAATTAGTGTATTTTGGGGGAGATTAGCTCCATTTATATGGTCATTTTGAAACTAAAATGACAGTTGTCATATACAAGCATAGGAAGTTTGTGATCAGACAAGCTTGACAGAGGCCTATACACCCTTCTCCCTACACTGCATGCATACACATACTGTTCAAATGGATAGGACTGAGAACAGTGTATGATTTGTTCCATAGCAAATTTATGTTTTCAAATGCGCCATGCTAGAGTAATATGAACTAGTATAGAGAAGCAGTCCAGGTTAATATGGTATAAGCTAAGAATTTGACCTCTAGTTCCTAAACTGAGACCATGGTAAACAAATTCCCCTGGGAGGTTGTTGAAAGTACCTCACTGAAACAAATTAGCGCTATGTACCCTTTTAGAATTTTGGTGATCTATGGACCCCTTTTGAAAACAGTGTTCTTGAATGCATAAACTACCTAGGGTTACAAAGGAAATTGGTAATATTGACATACAGTTACCAAAATACTAAAAAGTGAATTTGTGATATAATTATGTGGTAGGTAGCATCTAAGATGGCTGCCAATGATTCTCCCCTTCCAGTATTCATGCCTTCTGTAATTCCCTTCATTTCTGTGATTAGGTTACAAAAAGATTCTGGCTTCCATCATGCTTGTCCTTGCTCTCTCACTTGCTCATTTTCGTGGCAGTCAGCTGCTGTGTTGTGACCTGCCTTACAGAGAGGCCCACATGGCAGGGAATTGAGAGATACCCAGAAAACAGCCACCAAGGAATTCAGGCCCCCGTCCAACAACCTGTGATGAACTGAATACTGCCAATAATCATGTGAGTGAGTTTAGAAGTAGATTCTCTCCCAGTTGAACCTTGAGATGACTGCAACCCTACCTGACACCTATCGACTGCAGCCTTGTAAAACCAGATCTAAGCCAGAAGGTCCAACTAGCCAAGCCCATATTTCTAGCCCACAGAAACTGTGAGACAATAAATATTTGTTGTTTTAAGCCACTAATTTTTAGGGTACTATGTTACACAGCCACAGATAACTAAAACAGTTAAATATCTGCCTCTTTATTAATGCATTAAATAATAAGAGCAAGACCTACAAGACCTAATTTTGTAGTAATGATACACATAAACAATATTTTGAGATATCTACAACTTAAATGGGGTAGAAAATATGTGTGATTCCTATTGAGGAAAAAGTCACAGGTATTGCTAACATTCCTGTGGTTTGCTGCCTACATTCATGATGAAAGAAATGCTAATTTTCAGTTTGAGTTTAGTGAAAAAAATTATATAAATACATAATACTCTCTATATTATATATATTAAAAACTATATATGTACATATATATATATAGTTTTTTCATCAAAGTTCACAGACTCAGGTTAAGAACCATTTTCCTAAGTAATAGATCATTTGTAGGAACTTCCAAATTCTTATCACCAACTATCTGAGACAGAATCAAAGTTCAGGTAATAAACATACACTATAGCCATTGCTAACCTTATTAGCCTACAGCTGAATATGAATTTGTATCCTCTTCCTCCACTTATTCCCTCTTAATCAAGTTTATGCTAAATGTAGGTAGACAGGCTAAAATTGTAGGCCAAAAAGGATGAGAAAAATCGTGATGAAAACATTTTCAGCACTCAATTTACCTGATTTTTGTTTTTACCATGTGAAATTGTTAGCTCCTTGACCAGAAGAACTCTTTGGTACTACTTTTACTCTCTTAGGCCTACCATACAGTGAGTAAAGAATGAATGCCAAATGGCAGTAGTAAATAATAATAGAAGGAGAGCTATTGATAAAACCCTTCCACTGAGTGAATAAAGCAACTTTTCCATATATGCAATTTTGCAACTGTGGGATATAGCCAAAGCAGTATTTAGAGGGCTGATTTATTGTTTTAAATGCATTTCATGAAAAAGACAAAAATGAAAACAAATGAACCAAGCTTTCAACTCAGAAAACTGGAAAGAGAAAATAAAATAAATTCAAAGGAAGAAGAAGGATATAAAACTTAGAGCAGAAGCCCCTGCATGACCCTTATGTGCACCAAAGAATGTAAATCAAATATATTTTCCCATATATACCTCTGCTTTTCAAATGTATGTAAATTCTGTTAAGATTAATAATTTCAAATATAATTTTAAAGATAAAGGCAGAAATTAACGATTAGTTAATTTAGAAATTAATTTTTCTTTAAAAAAAAAAAAAAAGACAGAAGTTGACAATAACCAAAAACTAATTCTTTGAAAAGTAAAGGAAATAGGAAAAGTTTGACAAGATTAATCCAGGGAAAACAAAAAGACACAAAACAGTAACAATGATAACGGAGATGCTGCTACAGATATGGAGACTTTATAAGATTGTTTTAAAAACTGAATGGGCCTTTCCAGTTTGAGACTAAGAGTGCTTGACTACTGGCTCCTCTTCTCATAGCCATGACTTTCAAAAGGACTCTAACCCAGACCAGACAACTAAATGCAGTTGAGTTTGTTTGAAAATGAAGACTCTGTTCTACAAGCTGCATGAGGCTTCCACTGGGCCACTTAGTCATGCACATGACAATCTATTCAGAGCTATCACCAGACTGTCTTCTGAAAATTACTTTATATACCTGGAAACAGTGACTTCTAATTGATCTCTGCTTTATTTTTTTAACTGACTTAACTAGACTGAAAAAAGGCTGACTCACATTAGAGATTTTTTAGTATAACTTTTCTTGATATTATGGATTGACATCCTTCAGTTCACATTTGACATTACATCACAATTATATAGAGGGCCGCTCTTGAAAAAAAAAATGTTTCTAAAGATCATTTGCTATTTGTGGTTTTTTTTTTTTTAATGCTAAACCATTACTTGCAACAGTTACCACTATGTTAAAACAGTTGAACTTCCTTTTCAGCTATCTCCTCCCACTAGAGAATGTAAACTTCAGGGCAGACTACTAGAAGTGACTCAAAGGCAATGCACACTTTACATTACCAAGCCTGTTACCAAACTACCATGCAGAGGTTCCACCAATTTTCATGCTACCAGCAGGCAGTACAAGAAAATTCCCTTTTCCCAACATGCTTGCTCACACTGGGTTTTGTTTCCATTTTTAATCTAGCCAGCGAAAGCAAGACTAAGACTTTGACAGGAAAGCCACTTCAGAGACATGCAATCTATGTTCCTCTTCTTCCTTTCAGCTCTGAGGTTAAGTTTGGGGATAAGGCTACGTAGGGAAATAAGTTACAAAACCTTGGCTTGTTTAAATATAGAGAATTCCAGTAGAGTATGAGGCAGGCAAGATCATTCTTGGTGTCAGCTGGTGCTGTGTTGATATTTTGGCTGAACGATTTTATAAAGCTAGAGAGATGGACTGTGGGGAAGAAGTTATTGGGTGTGCTTCTCATTCATTCTGCTATACTCTCCAGCCTCCCCAGGAATCAGGTGGTTGCTTTCAGTAAGTTAGCTTCATGCATTTTATACTGATTTGATTTCCTTGAGAAAATAACCCAAATAGGGCTTTCAAGGAATTGATTTTTTTTCTCTGATTAGACAAGACAGGGCCTTCTGGAGAAGGTTAAGAAATTGTTGTTGTTGTTGTAGTTGTTATAGAGACAAGATGTCACCATTACCCAGGCTGGAGTGCTGTGACTGTTCGTAGGTGTGATTATGGCATACTGCGGGCTCAAACTTCTGGGCTTAACTGCTCCTCCTCCCTCAGCATCTTGAGTAGCTGAGACTCCAGGTGTGTGCCACCATGCCCCGCTAAGGTTTATCTTCATATAATAGCAACAGAAGGCTGTTGCAGAACTTTGGGCAGAGGGGTTTTATTTACAATTATTAAGCTGTACATTGCAAGCTGTCTGGGGTAAAAGTACCTTGGCAAGCAGAAATGAATATCTGGCCTACTTGTGATATGTCCCACCAGGGCTGAATGCTACAAAGGTTATTATATAAATTGGATCAATTAAAATCAGATAAATCAATCATTGTATTCATCAAGTAAATTTCTGGTTTGACTTCCCGTGTAGATTTTCTTATGGGGTAAGAGTGTGTCAATTAATTAGCCAGTAGCAATTTTTGGTTTGCTTGGCAATTACATTTCTCATTATAAATTCCCACTCTCAAACTGTCACATGTTCTCCTCTCAGATTACTCTTACTCTATATTGGTTTCTCTGAGTTTGGTCACTTCTGACAAAGTTAAATTTCTGGACATGCAAAGCTAAGTATCAAGCTCTGACTATCCTAAACAATCTGGACACAATCTCTTGTTAACATCTTTGTGTTGTTACTCTCAGACTATAACAGTTCCTATGGTAGAATCAAGATTGAGTAAAATTCTTATAACAAGATTAATATGCATATTCCTGGAAAAGTTTAATATATTAAAAATGTTTACAAATAGACCTGTTTTAAGGCTTGAAATGCTTATCCAAAGCCCCACTCACATATGTAAAGTGATCCAGTCTTAGATCAGCTTTCTTGGGAAATCTGAAATGCTCAGGTTAATGTGCAGGAGATGTATTGGAAAGTGCTCTCTGGATCACCTCGGGTGAGAGAGAGAAGACAGCAAGATCAGGCAAAGGAGAAGTTGAAATGTAATGCAGTTGCATCAGAGCCTTCAGCCTCTCCCACAAGGAGCTCTGGAGTTGGGATAGCTCTTCAGAGTTGTCCCATTTGAGGCACAGGACCAGACCTTTGTACCCCAACCTGAATCAGCCACTGGATATGGGAGAGAAAACCCACCTGGTAGAGGGCAATAACTGGAGGACTCAGCTGGGGGCTCTTGGAAGCCAGCAGTTCTGGCTGCTGTAGTAATGACAGCAGCAATCATAGAAGGTGGATTTGGGTGGTGCACCACAGCATCTGCTACCAGCTCACTGAAAGTTTCTTTCTCTATCTTCGGCTTATTAGATTGCAGGTGCCAATAAAACAGTCATAAAAGCTGCTCCAGGCTGAGTGTGGTGGCTCATGCTTGTAATCAACACTTTGGGAGGCTGAAGTGGGAGGATCACTTGAGCCCAGGAGTTTGAGACCAGCCTGGGCAACATAGGGAGACCACAGCTCCACAAAAAAAGTAAAAATTATAGTGGTGACATGCACCTGTAGCCCCAACTGCTTGGGAGGCTGAGGTGGAAGGACTGAGCCCAGGAGGTTGAGGCTGCAGTGAGCTAAGATGGCACCACTGCACGTCAGCCTAGGTGACAAGGGACCCTGCCTCAAAAAACGAAAAACAAAAAAAACTACTCTTTAACAGTCCCATTTTGCCTTCCGATATGCTATATTAAGGTCACATCACTTCTGTATTACCTTGCTTACCCTCAATCTAATCATGAAGAAACAAAGTGAAGGATATTTGACAAATTAATTGACCTATACTGTTCAAAATGCAAATGTTATGAAAAGCAAAGATCGACCAAAAAAACTATTCCCAATTTTACAAGATTAAAGCCATAATACAACTAAATGTAATGTGTAATTCCCAATTTGTCCCTGGACCAATTTTTTTTTTACAATTACTTGATAGAAAAGACATTATTGAGACAACTGGCAAAATATGATTAAGATCTATAAGTTAGATAAGGTTAACATAAATTTTCTGGTTTTGATCATTGTCCTGTGGTATAAGAGAATCTCCTTGCTCTTAAGAAATACAGCAGCATTTAAGTATAAAAAGGTAAAATGTTCTGCTTAAGCAGTATTATTTAATTTTATCTCAAATATTCCCAGTTTTGCCCCATAAAAAAAACTTGAGTATCTGTTAATGGAGAGAACATGACATTTTCAGTCACTAGGACTAATTGTGTCTCACAGAAAAATGTGTTTACCTGGAATGCCTACAAGGAGAGTAGACCTTGTTTTCTGAAAGGGCCCTTTAACCTATAGCTTTTTATAAGAGTCAAATGGCTCCACTTTTTTGAGACTTGTACAACTACCTCCTTCCTGCCTATGCATTTGGTTCTTTAGGTCCAGAGGCTCTGTATCACTTACATTCTCTCTTTAATTTTTCTTTTAAAGAACAATTTGTTGTGAACTAGTTCCTTATGATGGAAATTTTGTTGGCAACTGCCATGGGAATTACATTATCTAAAATAATCTATGTTCAATCTGCAAGGTGTTTGAATCCTGCTGCTTCCTTCTGTGTGAAATAATATTGTTATAAACCTTTACAATCACTTAACATTTTGATCAAAGGATCCCAAAGCTATTTATAAGCATTAATTAAGCAATTCAACACACCTGTGAATACACTGAATATTCTCATTTTAAAGATTGATTCAACTAAAGAAGAAAGGACAGTTGATAGATGTATGCAAATAATGTATGTATCTTATATGGGATATAAAATCAATTAGAAAACAATTTGAGCATTAGGATTAGGCCTAATCCCTTTATTTACTTATTTATATATTTCTAGTATACATAGGGTGAACAAATTCTCCTAGTTTGCCTGCGACTTTGTTAGTTTTAGCACAGAAAATCCTGTGTCCTGGGAATTCCCTCAATTCCAGGCAAACCAGAACAGTTGGTTACCCTAGATATACCTTCTGCTTTTATTTCAAGTTATATTAATAAATATTAACTGTATACATTAAGAGCCAGGCACATGGCTCACAACTATAATCCCAGCACTTTGGGAGGCTGAGGTAGGGGATTGTTTGAGGCCAGGAGTTAGAGACCAGCCCAGGCAACATGGTGAGACCCTGTCTCTCTCTATAAAAATTTTCTTAAAAATTAGCCGGGCATGGTACCATGCACCTGTAGTCTCAGCTACTCAGGAGGCTGATGTGGAGGATCACCTGAGCCCAGGAGTTCAAAGTTATAGTGAGCTATGTTCATGCCACTGTGCTCCAGCCTGGATGACAGAGTGAGATCCTATCTCTAAAAAAGCTAAAGTTATAGACTGGTCAACTAGACTTGTAAACTTAAACTCACACTCTGTTCTACAAGAATGAGACTTGTGAAATTTACATGGACTTTTTCATTTTCCACCTAATTTTTTTGAAGAAATAAATATGTAAATAGTGGTACAAAATAAAATTATATGTTGTTCCTTGCCTCTTGTGAGCCCAGTCTTAGAATTCAGAACACTAAGAAAGAAAAATTATTAAATTTCAGGGCTTGAAACTTCATAATGGAAAGATTCATTAGGAAAAATGTAAAATGTCAAAAAACACATCAACAGAATTCTCAGAGATGTTGTGAGGAATAATAGACTCTGGGGACAAATATCAAATACATATATTTTTTATTATATCACATACGGAGAGGGATTGTGGCCAGAGAGGGAGTAAACCATATGGCCAGAACTCTTTAGAGTTCTATTTTCATGGGGTAGAAAGTGATATGAAAATCCATGATTATTTGAAGGTATGTAAACGGAACCATTACTCTTTTCCTACTCGCCTCTTCCACATGTTCGGCAGAATGTCAGGTAGCCAGACCCTCGCCTTCGATCCACGTCCCCTTTGCGGTGGTAAGGTGGTCAAATGAAATACAAGATGTTCAGTTCGGTTTGAATTTCAGATGCACAATGAATTTTTTGTGTGTGTTAAGTGTGTCCCCAAGTATTGCATGGAACATAAAGTACTATTAATATAAAATGGTTTCTTTTTTGTCTGAAGTTCAAGTTGAACTGATTCACCATTTTCCTCCCTTAAATCTGGCAACCTTACTTCTTGGTCACAAAGTGGAGGATTTTAATAGAAAGAGAAAAAGAGTATCAAGCATATGTATTAGACTTCCATAGTGTTTCCCCTTTCATTCAGGATTTTGAGGCCAACTAGTGTATTATCTGGCTCCAGAAGTAAAGTCTGCCAGTAAAGTCTGCAAATCCCATCCATATTCACGGTTAAACTTTCTCTTGTCCCATTCTTAAACATGAATAGGCCATCTGATGAAAGTCTACAACATTAAAAGAGATAATTCAAGATAACTAAATAAATAAGGTGATCCTGGAGAAAACAACTAATGCACGGAATAGCTTAGAACTTTTTAAAGATACACATAAAACACTCAGAGAAACTGAGATGACACTGTGTTATGGATGGAATCCTGTCCGCCCCTCCCCCGCCGCCGCTGCTGTCCCAGCCAAATTCATAAGCTGAAGCCCCAACTCTCAGTACTTCAGAATGTGACAGTATTTGGAGGCAGGGTCTTTAAAGAGGTAATTGTAGGTATATACCCAAAAGAAAGGAAATCAGTATACTGAAGAGACATCTATACTTCCATGATTACTGCAGCACTGTTCACAATAGCCAAGATTTGGAAGTAGCCTAAGTGTCCATCAGCAGATGAATGGATAAAGAAAATGTGGTATATATACACAATGGAGTACTATTCAGCCATAAAAAAAGAATTAGATCCTGTCATTTGCAACAACATGGATAGAACTGAAGATCATCACATTAAGTGAAATAATCCAGGCACAGAAAGACCAATAGCACATATTTTCACCTATTTGGGGAAGATGAAAAATTAAAACAATTGAATTCATGGAGATAGAGAGTAGAGGGTTACCAGAGGCTAAGAAAGGTAGTTGGGGCAGGGGGATGATGCGGGGGAAATGGTGATTGTTAATGGGCACAAAAAATAGAAAGAATGAATAAGAACTAGTATTTGATAGCACAACAGGGTGATTATAGTCAATAATAATTTAATTGTACATTTAAAAGTAACAAAAGAATATAATTAGATTGTTTGAAACACAAAGGATAAATGCTTGAGGTGATGGATATCCATTTATCTGATGTGATTATTACACATTGCACACCTGTATCAAAATATCTCTCGTAACCCATCAATATACACACCTACTATGCACCCACATTTTTTTTTTAATTTGGCAGGAAAAAAACAGAGATAATTAAGTAAAAATGGACCCTTATCCAATTTTACTGCTATTTTTATAAGAAGAGATTAGAACATAGCCATGAACAGAGAAAAGGTGACATGAAGACACAGGGAGAAGATAGCTATCTACAAACTAAGGAGAGAGGCCTTGGAAGACACCAACCCTTCTAACACCTTGATCTCAGATTTCTAGCCTCTAGAATTGTGAGGAAACAAGTTTCTGTTGTGTCCACCCAGTATGTGGTACTTTGTTATGGAAGCCCTAGCAGATTAATGTACATTGTACTCCTAAAATAGGAATATGTGCTTTGGAAAAGGAAAAATCAGAAAACAAATCTTATTCCTGGAATTTAAAAATACAACTAAAAAAATATGTAAAATCTTGGAAAGTAATATAAGAAAATCTTGCAAAAGTGAAAAATAGGTGAGAAAGTTAAGAAATAAGGATAATTCACCTTAAGAGGAGAGGAATTTACTCAATTCATAGGTATTTGATGGTACAAACCCATGGTAGGGCTTGGCTCTAAAAAAGTCTTATCTAAGATTCCTTCTATGGAACAGAGGTCCATCAAAGCCAATTTAAAAAGAGCTTATGTGAAAAATAATTATTCTTGCTGTACTTTGTATAAATAATCAGGACAAGTATAATAAAGAAAATCAGTCTTATTGTGATTTGTCTTTAGTAAAAATGGGAAACTGGAGAGAGAAATACTATGTTTCAAGAACTATAGTATACTTGTTATTAAATTCTAGTCTCATCAGTTGTTTTTAAGTTTGTTTCTGCAGTTTAGGCTAACGCTACTTATTCCTGTGAACCAACCAGTGATCTCTGACTGCTGCTCAGAAAACAAAAGAGGAATGGGTAATGTAAACATTTGAATCAATATTCTAATTCTGGGCACATTGGAATCAGCTAGTGACCCCATATCTTCTTGGTTCCAACAGTGCCCAGTTCATGGAAAGCCTTCTAATTTAGTTTACTTGGGATAATTTTACTTATTTTGGTTTACTCTTGTGGAATATTTTGATGTTATACTCTGTGTGGGAATGTAGAATAAGCTTACTCAATGTTTTCTTAAACTGAATACTTATTAATTTTCCAGATATTACCTTTTGTCAGAACTCAAGAGTCATGAATTAACCTCACCACATCAACGCTTTCTGACTGAATTCCACTCTACCTTGAATACCAGAGACCTTAATCGTTATGCAGGAATATCATTTCCCCTATTCAGCCTGAAATTACAGGTGAATCTTTGTTCTTCTGCAACCCTTAGGATTAAGAGTTCTCTTAGAAAAGGGAAGGGGGAGCTGGGTGCGGTGGCTCACGCCTGTAATCCCAGCACTTTGGGAGGCCCAGGTGGGTGGATCACCTGAGGCCAGGAGTTCGAGACCAGCCTGGTCAACATGGTGAAACCCTGTCTCCACTAAAAATACAAAAATAAGCCAGGTGTGGTGGCAGGTACCTGTAATCCTAGCTACTCAGGAAGCTGAGGCAGGAGAATTGCTTGAACGTGGGAGGCAGAGGTTGCAGTGAGCTGAGATTGCACTACTGCCCTCCAGCCTGGCGCCACAGAGTGAAACTCCATCAAAAAAAGAAAGGAAGGAAGGGAGGGAGGGAGGGCAAGAAAGAGAGAGAGAGAAAGAAAGAAAGAGTGAGAGGGAAAAGTGAGATGGGAAGTGTCAGAGGCATTTGAACCAGGGCAACTCTATCTTGAATAGGAGGTGGGTACAATGAGGTTGAGACCTGCTGGGCTGCATTTCCAGATGGGTAAGGCATTCTAAGTCACAAGATGAGTTGGGAGAACCGCACAAGATACAGGTCATAAAGACCTTGATGAAAACACAGGTTGCAGTAAAGAAGCTGGCTAAAACTCACCAAAACCAATATGGCCACCTCTGGTCGTCCTCACTGTTACACTCCCACCAGTGCCATGACAGTTTACAAATGCCATGGAAACCTTAGGAAGTTACCCTATATGGTCTAAAAAGGGGAGGCATGAATAATTCTCCCCCTTTTTTTTAGCATATCATCAAGAAATAACCATAAAAATAGGCAATCAGCAGCCCTTGGGGCTCCTCTGTCTATGGAGTAGCCATTCTTTTATTCCTTTACTTTCCTAATAAACTTGCGATCACTTAAAAAAAAAAGAAAAAGAAAAAAGATCATTCCAGAAAGTCCAAGGTGGCTAAAGAGCATTTCACAAAGAAAGAATAGCAAAATAATAGAAAAGTTAAATTAAAGAACAAACTGTCTTCAAGTTGAAAAAGCCCTTTGATTGCAGAGCAGGATGAGTGAAGGAAGAAAGGGAGAGAGAGAAGGGAAGAAAGGGAGAGAGAAAGGAAAGAAAGGAAGAAAGGAAAGAAAGAAAAATCCTAGATTTACTACTGAGAATGCGTAAAGATAATCCTAAAAGCTCCTTGAAAGCAAGTTCAAACACACACACACACACACCACCATCAAAGAAGTGAAAGTCAGAGTAGTTGCCAAAATTCAAAGAGAAATGAGTTTCAACCCAGAAGCCTATGGCCAGGCTAACTATCAATTAGGTTGAAGCAGAATACACAGGTTGTCAAATATGTAAGGATTTGGAAATTTTACTCCCAATGTATCCTTCCTTAGAAAGTCATTTGAATATATTATTCAACAAAATGGAGAAATGGAAGTCCATGTGTCCTATTGAGGAAAGCAATGAAGGGAAGTGCCAGGAAGGCATCTATTTGGCAGGTTTAAGAGAGAAACTCCTTCATTTATTCAGCAAATATTTATTGTGCACTGATTACATGCTAGGCACTCTTCTGGGTACTGGATCTACAACAGTGAACAAGAGAGATACCATCATGCTTACATTCCAGTGAGGATAGAGGAAAGATGTAAACAAATATGTGTGTGAGCTAATTGTAGGTATTGATAAATGGCATGATGGAAAGTAAAGCAGAAAAAGAAGTGTGCTAGTGCAGGTGGAGTGGACAAGCAAAGTTTCTCTGAGGGATGACACTTGGGTTGAGGCCTGAGTGAAATGAGGAACTGGGCCATATGAAACTCTGGGAGAAATGTATTTCAGGAAGAGGAAACAGCAAGTGCAAGGCCCAGCTGTAGAAATGAGCTTTGTGTGTTTCAAGAGTGAGACGAAAGTAACCATTGCAGGAACGGTGGGAGTGAAATAAAAGTGGTAGCAGAAGATATCTGAGGAATAAGCAGGGCCCTTCTCTACTGTGTTGGCTGGGATGAGACGTCATTGGAGGGTTTTGAGCAAGAGAATGAAGTGAGCAGGATAATGGAAGAGTATGGGAAAAGGGGGCCTTAATGGGCTAGAAGTATGATTGAAATGATGGAAAGTATTAAGGATCAGGGCAAACAATAAAAGGAAAAAAATGGAAGGTCATGCGAAACTACAGGAATAACAGGTTGTACAAGAAAGTCAGTATAATCTTAGCACATTACACGGCTCTCCATTCAAAACTATAATGTAAGTTAATTTTTACTGACTTTTAACTTTTCAGATCAATCTATAATAAAAGCAAAATAGGTTTCATTATGCTTGCATAAAAGGTAAGAAGAAGGATAAGGCACTAACAAAGTAGGGTGGTAGGAGATCTATCCATAAGGTTAATGGACAAGAAATAGAGGTTTAATTATTTAAAATTTCAAAAGTAAGCAACCAAAGAGCTAAAAATATTGAGTTAAATATATTGGCAAGAGAGGAGAAAGGTGAGTATAGTTTTGAAGGGAACTAAATTCTCAGTGATCATAGCAGGAAGATAAAGACATTATCAGTAGATAATGAAATTATCGGTTAAAGACATTATCAGTAGATAATGTCTGAAGTTCATCAGTCAATCAAAAATGTAAGCATAAGCATATTATTTAGAGAAGCATATTATTTAGAGACGGTTATTTAGGTAACCATCAGAATTATAAGTTCTGGACCTGGAGAGAGGGCCAGAGAAGTAAAGTGAGGGGCAGAGAATTATTAATTGTTGTTATAAGCCCTTGAGTCTTTAATGTTTTTTAATAGCATATATATTAGTTTGACTTTCAAAACATTTTAGGCCGAGAACAGTGGCTCATACCTGTATTTCCCAACACTTAGGGATGCTGAGGTTGGTGGACCACACGAGGTTGGGAGTTCAAGACCAGCTTGGCCAACATGGTAAAATTCCATCTCTAATAAAAATACAAAAAAATTAGCCAGGCGTGCTGGTGCACACCTGTAATCACAGCTACTTGGGAGGCTGAGGCACGAGAATCACTTGAACCCAGGAGGTGGAGGCTGTAGTGAACTGAGATTGCACCACTGCACTCTAGCCTGGGCAAGAGAGCTAGACTCTGTCTCAAACCAAAATTTAATTTTATGTATATCAATCAATCAAACAGTCTAGACCCACCATATCTACTATTTATCTACATAAAGTCAAGATTTTCTTTTATGATCAAGCAATAGGTCCAAGTGAATAAAATGATCTACTTCTAAAAGATCCACTCTGAAGTGTCTGGACATGAATGTAGGAGGATGGGAGTGAAGAAGCATTAAACAGAGCTAGCAGAATAGCACAGTAGTTAGGAGCATGGCCTCTGGAAGCAGACTCTCTGAATTTGAATCCCAGCTTTGCCTTTCACTAACTGTGTGCCCTTGGAAAAGTTACTTAACCTCTCTGTTCTTTAGTTTCCTTACCTGTAAAATGGGTGTGATAAAAGTACCTACCTCCTATGGCTTTAAGGAGTAAATAAGTTAATCTTTGTAATGTATAGATAAAACAGTGTCAGCAGGGTGCAGTGGCTCATACCTGTAATCCCAGCAATTTGGCAGGCCAAGGTGGGAGGATTGCTTGAACCCAGGAGTTCAAGACCAGCCTGGGCAACATGGCAAAACCCTATCTCTACAAAAAATTTAAAAATTAGCTGGGCATGGTGGCATGCAACTATAGTCCCAGATACTAAGGAGGCTGAGGTAAGAGAATCGCTTGGGCCTGGGAGGTGGAGGTTGCAGTCCACCCTGGGTGACACAGTGAGATCTTATCTCAAACAAAACAAAACAAAACAAAATGGTGTCCACAATGATTAGCACTAATTTCATATTTCTTTAAATTACAAAGCATGGTATGATTTGAGGGCAATAGAAGAGTGTTCCATCCAAATTTCTCTCTCCTACAGGTATGAAAATCCATTATTATAGACTTTGTTGAAAGATTTACAATATTTTAGAATTCTCTATGAATAAAGAGTTCTCTTGAGAGGAATTACATATTAAATTCTCATTTGCTCCAAACTTATTTGAGTTAATCAAACCCTTTCCAATGTTGATCCTTATCTGAACATAAGGCATCCTTGTTAGGCAGCTGAGATGGGGGAAGGGGCTGGTTTGCCGGGAGAGTAGAAAGCATCAAAAGGGAGGTGAGAAGATAGTTCCACAGGGAACTAACTAGGAGGACTCTAGGCAAACAACCTCACAGTTTGGCCAAGGACCAGACTTTAACAAACAGTCTTGGCTCCTGTTTCCCCATGGCCTGTCCTATTCCTGTCTGTCTCACACTGACACGTTTAAACCAGGATAGATCAGGGAATGTGTTCTGGGTCTGGCACAGGCTCAAGTTATTTATTACCAGACTGACAAAGCCATGTTGTTTCTGGATCTGTCGTAGAGTCAAACCCCAAGGACTATGTTTTTCACATTTATTTTCATTCAAGACTCACTGGCCACTGCAGTAGACTAGAATCCCAAAGGGTGGTCCCTGAACTAGTTCAGTCTTGAGGGTTTGGGAGGAGCTGTTTGTTCAGGCAGGAAACAGCTCACGGAAACTTAACCCGCCTTTGGGAGTGGTTGCCTTGGGAGACCTTTCAATCCCCTCAGAATGGGGCCTCTGGCGGGCTGACCTCCTCTACTCTTTCCACAAGAACAACGTCTGCATTTGAGTGGAAAGAACATGTGTACAAGTGAGGACTTGCCTCACTTCAAGACGAGAATTTCTGATCCATAGACAGTCTACTTTGGGAGTTGATGAAATCTGAAGTGTGGCCTTTTATAGGAAGCTTTTTCAAGCTTTTAGGTTTCACTTTGTGAGAAACATGATACAGCAGTAAACTAGGCTGGACCAAAGAGGCACCATTTGTATTTGCATTTAACATATAGGAATCATAACATTTTAAGGCTGGAGAAGACTGGACCAGATGATAATCTGGTCCTTCTCCTTTCTTCCTATTTAATGTATAAATATTATAAACATATAGAAATAACAAATTTAACATATAGAAATCATAAAATTTTAAGGCTGGAGAGGACTTGACCAGATTATCCTCTGGTCCCTTTCCCTTCTTCCTGTACATGAGGAAGATCTGAAGGAATTAAGTCATGAATAACCTCAGTCATATCTACTGAATAACTGAGATTAAACTCAAGTGTACTGACATGCAGGAAGTAATTCAGTTTATCTTACTCCATTTGTAACCTGAAAGGCATCTAGGAGAGACTGTATGAGACTTGGAGAAAATATAGAGCTCAAGCCTGTAATCTCAGCACTTTGGGAGGCCAAGGCGGGTGGATCACCTGAGGTCAGGAGTTTGAGACCAGCCTGGCCAACATGGTGAAACCCCGTCTCTACTAAAAATACAAAAAATTAGTCTGGCGTGGTGGCAGGCGCCTGTAATCCCAGCTACTCAGGAGGCTGAGGCAGGAGAATCACCTGAACCCAGGAGGCAGAGGCTGCAGTGAGTCCAGATAGTGCCATCTCACTCCAGCCTGGGCTATAAGAGCAAAACTCCATCTCAAAAAAAAAGAAAAGAAAGAAAATATATTTTCTTTGTATAATTATTACCTATAAAAATAATTTCAAATGCTATAAATGTTTTTTTAAGTTTCTAAATGGTTTAACATTTGTTAAAGTCTTTAAAAATTTAAAGCCATCTTTGTCTCATAAACACCTATAACCTATGACATGCTCACTGAGAAACCTTCCCAGAAACAACTCATGCTGGGAGTTGGTCTAGCCCTCTGAAGTAGAGTACAACTGATAAGGAAAAGAAGTTCTAGGTGTCTCTCTTGAACCCCCATTCCCACCAAAAAGGTCAGGCTTATATGTCTAGGAGTTGCTGACGGCAAAAGAAACTTGAAGGCTTGAGACTGGCAATGGCCAGGCCAGGGCAGTCTAGCCTAGCATGTCCATTCTACTGTGGGTCCAAGGCAGGGATTCTAGATCCAGAGTATCTGGGAGCTGGGGACAGAAAACAAGGAAGGGAGGGGATAGGAAAGTGTGAGAGCAAGCACGTAGGAACCAGACATGTAGAACTGTTCTCACCTAGGAATAAGCCCATCACTCTCTATCTCAGCATGGATGGCCTATGATCTAGGCTATAAAGTGTATCCATCCTAAAATACGGAAATACTAATATAAGATCAGACTTTGACCAAATAAACACATGAGTACTACAGAGTGACTGAAGTTTAAAAGGGTAGAAGTAAGAACAGAGTGGGGAATCGAAGATGTCAGAGAAGAAAGCAAACTCTTCTTAATGGGGTAGTATTGATGAAAATGAGCCATTGCTACTCAATGGTTTTATCTGCCTCTCACTGACTCATCACTTATACCTTTTTTTTTTAAGCCAATACATTTTTAATAGGATTCATTTTTTAGAGCAGTTTTAGGTTCATAGCAAAATTGAACGAAAAGTACAGCGAGTTCTCAGATGCCCCTTACCCTGACCCCACACACAGCCTCACCAACTATCAACATCTAGTGCCAGAATGACACATTTGTCATAATAGATGAGCCTACATTGACATGTCATGATCACTAAAAGTCCATAGTTTACACTAAGGTTTACTCTTGGTGCTGTCCATTTCAAAGGTTTTGAAAAATGTATGATGACATGTGTCCAGTACCATAGTATCATACAAAACAGTTTCACTGCCCTGAAAATATTGTGTGTTTTGCCTAGTCATCCCTACCTCCCTGCTAACCCCTGGCAAACACTGATTATTTTACTGTCTCCATCATTTTTGTATTTTTCCAGAATGTCATATAGTTGGAACCTCATAGTATGTAGCCTTTCAAATTGGCTTTTTCTTTCACTCAATGACATGGATTTAAGGTTCCTCCATGTATTTTCATGGCTTAATAGCTCATTTCTTTTAGCACTGAATAATACTTTGTTAGGATGTACCACTGTTTACATATCCATTTATCTACTGAAGGGCATCTATGTTGTTTCCAAGCTTTGGCATTTATAAATAAAGGTGCTGTAAATAGCCATGTACAGGCTTTTGTGTGGACATGGCTTTTCAGCTTATTTAAGTAAATACCAAGGAAGGCAGCTGCTGGTAAGAGTATGTCTGATATTGTAAGACACTGCCACACAGTCTTCCAAAGTGGCTGTACCACTTTGCATTATCACTAGCAATGAATTGTGCTACATCCTCACTAGCATTTGATGTGGTCTGTGTTTGGAATTTTAGCCATTCTAATAGGTATGTAGTATATTTAGTAGTTTGCATTTTTCTAATGGCATATATTGAGCATCTTTTCATATACTTATTTGTCATCTCTGTATGTTCTTTGGTGAGGTCTCTGTTAAGGTTTTTTGCCTATTTTTTAATCAGGTTTTTCATTTTCTAATTGTTGAGTCCAGAGTTCTTTTTATATTTTAGATTACAGTCCTTTATCAGTTATGTCATTTGTGAATATTTTCTTCAATCTGTGGTTTATCTTCCCATTCTCTTGCATAGCAGAAGTTTTAATTTTAATGAAGTTGAGCTCACCAACTTCTTATTTCATGGATCATGACTTTAGTGTTATATTTTAGAAGTCATTGCCATACCCAAGGTCATCTAGATTTTTTATAGTGTTATTATCTAGGTGATTTTAATAGTTTTACCTTTTACATGTAGGTCTATGATCCATTCTGAATTATTTTTTGTGAAGGGCATAAAGTCTGTGTCTAGATTCAATTTTTTTTTTTTGTATATGGATGTTCCATTGTTCTGGCACCATTTGTTGAAAAGTTTATCCTTTTCTCTATTTTATTGCCTTAGCTACTTTGTCAAAGATCAGTTTATTATATTTATGTAAGTTATTTCTGGCTTCTCTATTCTGTTCCATTGATCTATTTGTCTATTATTTCACCACTATCACACTGCCTTTGTTACTGTATAGTGTTGGTCCTCTGACTTTGTTCTTCTTCAATATCGTGTTGGCTATACTGGATCTTTTGCCCTTTCTATAAACTTTAAAATCAGCTTGTTCATGTTATGTTCACAAAATATATTTCTGGTATTTTTACTGAGAATGCATTAAATCTATAGATCAAGTTGGGAAGAACTGACATCTTGATCATATAAGTCTTCCTGTCCATGAACATGGAATATCTTTCCACTCATTTAAATCTTTTAAAATTTCTCTTATCAGAGTTTTATACTTTTCATTATATAGAACTTCTGCATATATTATTAGATTTCTACCAATTTCACTTTGGGGAATGCTGATGTAAATGGTATTGTGTTTTGTTTTGTTTCAAATTTCACTTGTTCATGGGTGGTCTATAAGAAAGCAACTAACTTTTTATTTTTTTGAGACAGGGTTTTACTCTGTCACCCAGGCTGGAGCACAGTGGCATGGTAATGGCTCACTGCAGCCTTGACTTCCCAGGATCGTGATCCTCCCACCTCAACCACCCAAGTAGCTGTTACTACAGGCACATGCCAAAATGGCAAGCTAATTTTTCTATTTTTTGCAGAGACAGGGTTTCACCATGTTGCCTAGGCTGGTCTCAAACTCCTGGACTCAAGCAGTCTACCACCTCAGCCTCCTAAACTGCTGGGATTATAGGTGTGAGCCACTACACGTGGCTACAATAGACTTTTGGATGTTAACCATATCCTGCACTAGCTCCAGGAGTTTTACTTGTTGATTCTTTAAGATTTTCTAAATATTCAAATTTTAAAGTTCTGTTACACCAATTTTTTCTTTCAGTTATTGTCACTGCAGCAGCAGAGGCAGGGGAAAGGGATTTATGGACAGAGACAATTTTTCCTCTGGTTCCCCAGGCTGAACTGAACACAGTTGGAATTCAGATCACAAGATACCTGGAAGGGTGGCCAGTGGAAAGGAGAGATAGTGGTGAATAAGATAATTAGCCGTTTTCCAGATTTTTTTGCCTGATTCTTAGCTATTGTTTCCCACCTTCCTTTCCCCTATGTTTTCTTTGCCCAAACAGCTGTGGATGGTTGGAGATCTTCTCTCATTCTCAGGGCTCTGGACTATGTCTCCAAAATTTCTAATGTAGAACTGGCTGGTCCTCAAGTTTGTTCTTTTGCAACCCTAGCTACCCAGCTGGTCTCCAGAGTCTCTTCAGTTAAGCAATCTGGGGCCCAGGGATGGGGAGATCTTTGCTGCTTTATCTACCCTTCCCGTCCAACCATCCAGTAGGCCTGGGTCAAGTCAAGCAGCCCCTACAAGCAATATCCTACAAATGTGTATTCAGCATTGATTTGGTCAGGATATGAAAAAATGTATTTTTTAGTAAATAAAAAGTCTAAGTAGAAACAGATTTTTAAATAATTCACTTCTAGCCAAAGAACAGGAAATGTTCTTTAAAAAAGTTTAATGATCAGTTCCTATTTTTCTGAAACTCGTCTTCTCTCTTCAGTTTTGTTTATTTGTAATTTTAAGAACAAGAACACATTTCGAGAGGCATATGAAAGGGTGAGTTAAACAAATCACTTGTACTCAGGAAACAGCACTAGGCCACCTACTGTTGACTCAGAAGTTTCAGTTGACCAGCACGAATGCACAGGTGCATCTCAAAAATGTCCATCTTAGATATGCTGCTGCTAATAAAGTGTTGTTTTTCATTTCCTTTGAGAACTGTCAAAAGACAAAATTACAACGAATTTAGTTAAGTGATCTAATTGGCTTTATTTGTGATTCATGGATCAGGGTATTATTTAGAAAAATTTAGAAGAGGTGGCTGGGCACTATGGCTCATCCCTGTAATCCCAACACTATGAGAGGCCAAGGCAGGAGGATCAGTTGATCTGAGTTTAAGACCAGCCTGGGTGACAGAGAGAGACCCAGTCTCTACCAAAAATCAATAAATAAATAAAATAAAAAATTGAGAAAAGGTGATCTGATGAGCTAAGCAGAGGAGGTGGCCTTTAAAGGCAGAAAAGGTGTAAAAAAGAAAAAGCAGAAATAACAAAAAATGAATCGGTCATTTCAAAATTATATTCTTTATTGGGTTAAAGCAGGAGGGATTTCTTTATCATGCCAGCTAAAATTGGCCTGTTTGGGATTTGGCTATGCTGTTTTTCCCTCTTTCTCTCTTTTCCCCTTAGTTTCTTGGAAGACAGAAAGAGGAAGAGAAACTTAAGTTTCTGCTTGGTGACATGAACCTTTAGCATGAGTGACTTCATTTTGGTTTTATCTGTAGAGGCCCAGTCCAAATCAATAGCCTCCTACAAACTTTATATAAAAGAATAGTATTGCCGGGCATGGTGGCTCATGCCTGTAATCCCAGCACTTTGGGAGGCCAAGGCAGGTGGATCATTTGAGATCGGGAGTTTGAGACCAGCCTGGCCAACAAGCTGAAATCCCATCTCTAATAAACATACAAAAATTAGCCAGGCTTGGTGGTGCGTGTCTGTAGCCCCAGCTATTCAGGAGACCGGGGTTAGAGAATTGCTTCAACCTGGGGGGCAGAGGTTGCTGAGACTGCATCACTGCATTCCAGCCTGGGCAACAGAGCAACACTCTGTCTCCATAAAAAAGAAAAAAAATCAATAAAAGGATAGTATCTACCTCAGTGAGATTGGAACCAATTTTCATCGACATAGCTACATAAGGAGTTGACAGAAAAACCGGAGTAATGGACACCGTTTTCCAGTTAATCTCACTGACGTGTGGAGTTGATTTGGTTTTGCCCTGCTATTTAGCATCCTTTTAAAGTCACCCTCCCCGACTCATCTCCTCCTACAGCTGCCCACAGGCCTGGCTCAGAAATCTGTCTCAGAAACTGAGTCCCACCTAGTCTAGTCACATAGTTTATGAACTACTCTGCCTTGGCTCACTGACTTGAAGTTGACAACTTACTCTTGAATAATTTAACTCCTTTCTTGGAACTGACTCCTTCAGGCTTCTCTTAACTTTCACTTCTGTGTGTGGAAGGAAGGAAAGGTATTAGGGATCCACTATGTAACTGGCTACAGGGTACATGGACTTTATTTCTCCCTCCCTGATAGCAAATGTACTCAGCCTGA
Source organism: Cheracebus regulus (assembly GCA_963574635.1). Classification (NCBI taxonomy): domain Eukaryota; kingdom Metazoa; phylum Chordata; class Mammalia; order Primates; family Pitheciidae; genus Cheracebus; species Cheracebus regulus. The sequence continues at coordinate 32,274 of CAUYQU010046935.1, forward strand.
TGTCTGGGCATAGTATAACTCTAGTTTGATCTCTATTCATCACAATCTCCACATTTACTTACTTGAGTGTGATGATTTGTTTGAGATGTTTTGCTTTAGTCGGTAGGAATGGAAATACAAAAAAAAAAAAGGGATAGATTAACTCATACCGTAATTCTACACTGATTCATTGTAGCAATATTAACATTAATTCCATTTAAAACTCCACATTCCACAAGTGTATTTGGCAATATAGTTCTGGGAGGTAATTTAGAAATATATACAAAAACTTAAGAATAGTTACATTAGTCAAAAGTCTTGATTGCCAAAGACAGAAAGCCAGCTCAGATTTGTTTAAGTAAAAAGGAAAATTTATTAGGTCAAATAATTGGACAAGTTTAGGGGAGCATCTTGCTTCACTCATGGCTGAGGCCAGTAACTGAAATGATGGCATCAGGTTAGGTGCAGTGGCTGACATCTGTAATCCCAGCATTTGGGAAGCCTGAGGCAGGAAAATCACTTGAGGCCAGGAGTTTCAGATCATCCGGGGCAACATAGTGAGATCTCATCTCCACAGAAATAAAAATAAATTAGCCAGGTGTGGTTGTGCGCACCTGTAGTCACAGCCACTGGGAAGGCTGAAGCAGGAGAATGGCTTGAACCTGAGTTCGAGGCTGCAGTGAACCATGAGGCTATCGCTGCACTCCAACCTGTGTGACAGAGTGAGACTTTGTCTCAAAAACAAAAGAAATGAAACAAAACAACAGCAACAAAAAGATGTAATAGGAATCCCCCTTTGTTGTTTCATTGCTCAGCTCTGCTTTCATGTTGACATCAAGTGGGTCCTCAATGCCAACCTTAAATGGTTTTGGTGCCATTTAAGAATTTCAGAAGGAAAGAGATGTTTTCATACAAGAGTTATTATCAGACCTAGAAAAATTCCCTCTTATTGGCCCTACTTAGATCATAAGCTCACTCCTGGACCAGTCACTGTGTCTGGAGTGGTAGGAGACAGGGCACTCTGACCAGTCCAGCCATGTGATGAAATATTTCACCAATTGAGGGAGAGGCAGATACTAAAAGGCAATGAGAGAGTGAGGTGGGATGTCAGTTGAAAATGGGAAGAAATTCTGGGCAGGCAGAAACAAGTGATATCAAAATATAATGTTCATCCTCTTCTATGAGTATTTGCTCTCAAGAAATAATCAGAAATGTGAGAGAGCTACACAGTTATTCCTCACAAAAGTATGTATAATAAAAATCGGCTGAAGATGGTAGCTCACACCTGTAATCCCAGCATTTTAGGAGGCGGAGGTGGGTGGATCACTTGGGCCCAGGAGTTTAGGACCAGCCAGACAACACAAGGAGACCCCTGCTTAAAAAAAAAATGTTAAAAATCAGTGAAGCATGGTGGCACATACCTGTAGTCCCAGCTACTCAGGAGGCTGAGGTGGGAGGATCATTTGAGACAGGGAGGTTGAGGCTACAGTGAGCCATGATCATGCCAGTGCACTCCAGCCTGGGTGACAGAGTGAGACCTTGTCTCAAATAACAACAATCTAGAAAGAATTGAAATGTTCAATAATAAGGGATTTCTTGAATAAATTTTTACCTGGATTCAACAGAACACTATGTGACCTTTGAAAGGTATTGTAGAGGAAAACTCAGCGACATGAAAAAATGTTCAAGGTATCTTGTTAGGCATAACAACAGTATGCAGATCACAACCCCAATTAATTGTGTATGTATTGTATATGTATGTATATGTGTGTGTGTGTCTACACACAGACACACACACACATACACATATATCTTTTTATACACATTTTATGCATATTATATACATTTTATCTATTTAAAACATAATGTGTAAATGTTATGAAAGAGTGAAATAATATAATTTATAATGTTGATTGCTTCTATTGTTGAAATTAGGGATAATTTTCATCATTCTGGTACTTTTCTCTATTTTCTACAGTAAATATATCTTTTTAAAAATTAAAAACATTATTGAAATTCCTCCCTGCCAATTTAAAACTGATCATGCTATTTCTGCCTGTGAGAAAAGGAGCTGAAATGGAGGGTCTAATTACTGGTAAATAGCAATCATCAGTATTTAGAAGAATAAATTATTCACCAGTATTTTAAGATGAGCTGAAACCCAAATGTATTCTCTACTATGTCTTATTTCCATATTTTGAGGCTTTATCTGTATGCACACCACTGACTTTTTCATAATTAATCAACTGGCCAGCTCCATGAAGAAAGTACAGGCCCAGATATCAGCAGAGGGAGAGAGTCAGGGTATCTTTTCTAAACTTCATAATTACCCTTGACTATATCTGTAGAAAGCTGAATGCATTTCCCTGATGCTAGAGACAGGGAGTTTTCTCAATAGCATTAGTAACATTCAGATTAGCGGAAACTACTTTAGCAAAATGGAGAACAATCGATATTCTAAATGACCAAACCTAAAGCTCCTAAATTGCTTACTCGACTCATTTCTGTTTTCCTTGGAGAATTCTGTTTTTGAATAAGCCTTTGCACCATCCAAGGAGCCTCTGCATTATCCAACATCAGGAGAGAGGATTGAATAATTGGTCTCTCCCCAGTTTACCAACCAAATATCAATGAGGCAAATCTTTATACGCCCAAAGGGAAAAACCCTAATTATGCCAGTGACTTCAGAGATGTACAAAATTTAGGAGGAAGGATAAAATGTGGCACTCCTGTTCACTTATTTCTACCACTGTCCATCACTGACTTGTGAGTTAGCCCCATTTCTTTTTGGATTATCCAACAAAAGAGGCAACTTGATGCCATGGGAAGATGCAAAACCAGGGTGCTGTTCTCTAAGGAAGATGACTTATGTTTCTTGACATCCTTCCACCGTGGTACACAACTACTAATAGAAGCTTGTTCAACAAACAGTCCTCCTTTCTCTGGCAAAACTATTCTTGTCTCCTGAGTAGGAAGCTTAACAAAGGGTGTCAGATACAACGGTGGCTCACCTAAGACCTTTCTTCTTCCTTACTAACAGAACTCCAAGTTTCTTGGGGCGGCAATGTGCCTAACTTAAAAATTCTATTTCCCAGGGTGGCATTTACAGAAATGTGCTTCTCAGATGCCCTTGCTTGGAGAAAGGAGAAAGGAGAAAGGACTTGGTACACACTGTGAGGAGCATGGTTAGCTGACGGCCTCCAGTTACTAACTCCTGACAGCTTTGAAACAGAGGTCATGCTTTTCTCGGAGCCCTCCTAGCCAACAACTAAGCAAGATGGTGGTATGAAGGCCTGCCTATTTGTACCTAACACAGGACTTCCTCAACAGGCAGCCTTTGCTTTGCAGCTGCACTTTGGCCTGGTAGAGTCTTTGTCAGGTCTGTATCAGGGAATGACGGCTCCCCTGCCCAATCCTGCTTCCTTTTTCTTTCACAGGTATTACCCACCATTAAATCTTTTGAACACCTAACTCCATCTCAAGCATCTGCTTCCTGGAAAACACAACTGGTGATACCCAGCTTCTCCTGTGGCTTTTGCAGGCAGATGACACTATTCTGGCCAGTGAGATGTATATATTTCTGAATAATATGCTTATATTACTATTTTTGATTTACTAGTTTTAGAAATGTATTGACCTCCTTTGATGGAGAATAAAGCTCATCCCCAATTTCATTTCCCAATAGAGCTTACAATTGGGGGTAAATCAATAGTATTATTATAAATATGTAATTATTGTTTACTATAGAGATTAATGACTTATTATGATTATGATTTTGGGTTTCTTCTGTTTCTTTTACATCTTTTTGTTTTTCCTAGAGTTAACCACTGCCTTATTTTTCTATTTGTTTGATTTTCTTTTTTTCTTTCTTTCCTTTTTTTTTTTTGAGACAAGGTCTCATTCTGACACTCAGGCTGGAGTGCAGTGGTACAATCATGGCTCACTGCACCCCTGATCTCCTGGGCTCGAGCAATCCTCCTGCCTCAGCCTCCCACTTCAGCCTCCCAAGAAGCTGGGACTACAGGTGTGCACCACCACATCTGGCTTATTTTTGCATTTTTGATAGAGATGGGGTCTCACTATGTTGCCCAGGCTGGTCTTGAACTCCTGGGCTCAAGCAATCTTCCCTCCCCTACCTCCCAAAGTGCTGAGATTACAGCTGTGAGCCACCATGCCTGGCCCAATTTTTCACTTAAAAAAAGAAAAAAAAGTCCATTAGCTATAGCTCCTCTTCAAAATCTCTATTTTTTCTCTTAAAACCACTTTCTCCCTCCAGTATTAAGCCTTCCTAACAACTATACTCACCTTCCAGGATTTCTCTCCTCTTCCCTTCCAAGCTCTCTCTTATGCCAAACACTGTGGCTCTGCTCCAGTCTTTTGTTCCAAACTTGGAGCAACACCATTTGTTTCTACTTACACCAGTAAGGCAAAGGCCCCTAGATTAATATTTTAGTTAATTAGGATTCATTTTTCTTAGAAGCCAGTGAAGGATTATTAATAATACATTTTTCTCGTTCATGCTCAAATTCAAAATAATGGACTATTATATATATTAAAGTAAGAGTTGGACTAATTTCAATTTTTTTCTTTATAAGAAGATGTGCATAAAAATCAAGTTTTATCTAGCACCAAATTTCCAGTGTTTTCAGATATGTTTTGTGCCACCTATAGATTCATGCATGGGTAGCTGACCAAGCAATCCAACAAAGAGTGGGTTAGTTGAAAGTGGAACAACTGAAATCATGATCATCATGGAGTCTTCCAGAGAAAGGCAAGTGAAATGGAGCCCAGCTGGGGGTGGGATTGGGGTAGAAAGCAGTATGGTATCCAGTGTTTGATTTTCTGGGCTACAAAGAACTGTTGGACTTTCAGGTAGAGAATTAGGCAGAGACTAGATTACAGAGGGTCTTGGGGCCAAACTGAGGCACTTTGGTTTCTTTTTTCTTTTAATCAGTCAGCAAGAAATTCCTGTGGAATGTCAAAGTCTTATCTTGGTATGTAGAAAATGGAAAGAAATGTGAAAAAAAAAAAGAAGAAGAGGAGAGAACCAAAGAAAAAAAGAAATAAAAGAATCCTAAGAGTTGGAAGAAACCTTGGCATGTACTTTTTCTAAGTTAAAAAAATGTGGATCTCTCCATGTTGCCCAGGCAGGTCTCAAACTCCTGGGCTCAAGTCATCCTCCTGCCTTGGCCTTCCAAAGTGATGGGATTACAGGGCCATTGATTCATTTACCCCCATCTCCTGCCCAGTACTGGAATCCTTTCTTCAAATCCAGTAATCAGAATTACATATCCCAGAGCTTCCTTAGAATTTTAACTTTTTATTTTGAGATAATTATAAATTCACTTGCATTGTGAAAGATTCTGTATATACTTTATACAATTTCCCCAGTGATGACATCTTACATAACTATAGTATAAAATCAAGCCAGAAAATTAATCCTGATATAATCCATCAACTTTATTCAGATTTCATCAGTTTCATAGGTACTTGTGTGTGTGTGTGTGTGTGTGTATTTTGTTCTTTGCAGTTTTATCACAGGTATAGATTTGTATGAACTCCACCACAGTCAAGACCCAGAATGGTTCCATCACAGTGATCCCTCATGCTTTCTTATTATAGCCACAGATACCTCCCTCCCTGTGCCACCTGCCCTAACCCCTAGCAACTACTAATCTGTTCTCCATGTCTATAATTTTCTAATTTTAGTAACGTTATTCCATTAGGTCATCGTTGCATTGCTGTAAAGGAATGCCTGAGACTGCGTAATTTGTAAAGAAAAGAGGTTTAATTGGCTCATGGTTCTGCAGGCTGTACAAGCATGGTGCTGGCATCTGCTCAGCTTCTGGGGAGGCCTCAGGGAGCTTTTACTCATGGTGGAAGATGAAGCAGGAGCAAGGACATCACAGGGCCAGGAAGGAGCAAGGGAGAGAGTGGGAGGGTACATGCCATACACTTTTAAAAAAATCAGATCTCAGGGGAACTCACTCACTATCACAAGGACAACACCAAGCCATGAGGGAATCTGTCCCCATGAGCCAAATGCCTCCCACCAGACCCCACCACAAACACTGGAGATTAATTACGTTTCTACATGAGACTGGGGGAACAAGTATCCAAACTGTATCAGTTACATAAGTGGATTCATGCAGTATGTAACCTTTTGAGATTTGGCTTGTTTCACTCAACATAATTATCTGATAACCCATCCAAGTTGTTGCAATTATTAATGTTTTACTCCTCTTTATGGCTTAATAGTATTCCATGGTACATGTGTATTACAGTTTATTGTGAATAAAGTTGCTATGCATGGAAGGGAAGAATAGGAAGAAATTTGTTAAAGGATACAAAATTACAGCTAGACAGGAGGAATAAGTTCTAATAGAACTGTAAAATGACTACATGTAACAAGAATATATTATACAGTTTCCGATAGCTAGAAGGACGATGTTGCATGTTCCCAACACAAACAAATGATAAATATTTGAGATGATGGATACATTTATTACCATGATCTGAGATCATCGTAGGTTATATACACTGAAACATCACTATGTACCTCATGAATATATACAATTATTTGCCAATAATATAAAATAAAATATGAATATGTTTGTAGAGGGTTTTGTGTGAATATACGCCTTCCATTTCTCTAGAGTAAATGCTCAGAAATGCAATGGGTCATACGGTAGTGGCATGTTTCAGTTTTTTGGGAACTGCCAAACAGCTTTCCAGAGTGGTTGTACCATTTTACAATCTCATCAGCAATATATGAGTGATCCAGTTTCAATATATAGACATTTTATTTTGTTCTATTCAGTCATGGAAGGGGTTTTTATTTTATTTTAATTTTATTTCTATAGCTTTTGGGGAACTAGTGGTTTGTGGTTACATGGATGAATTGTATAGTGGTGAAGTCTGAGATTTTAGTGCACCTGTCACCTGAGTAGTATACATTGTACCCAATACGTAGTTTTTACGCTGCACTCTCTCCTACCCTCCCACTTCTGAGCCTCCATAGTCCATTATAACACTCTGTATGCCTTTATGTACCCATAGCTTAGCTTTCACTGCTAAGTGAGAAGATACGGTATGTGTTTTCTATTATGAGTTACTTCACTTAGAATAATGGCCTCCAGCTCCATCCAAGGTGCTGAATAGTGTTATTTTGTTCTTTGTTATAGCTGAGTAGTATTCCATGGTGTACATATACTCCGTTTTCTTATCCACTCATTGGTCAGTGGGTCCTTAGGATGGTTCCATATCTTTGCAATAGGAAATTGTACTGCAATAAACACACAAGGTATCTTTTTGATATAATGATTTCTTTTTGTGGGAGAGATGCCCAGTTTTGGGAATGCTGGATATACTGGTAGATCTCCTTTTAGTTCTTTAAGAAATCTCCATACTGTTTTACATAGAAGTTGTCCTGATTTATTGTCCCATAAGTAGTGTATAAGCATTCCCTTTTCATCGCATCCTGGCCAATAGCTATTATTTTTTGACATTTTAACAATGGCCATTCTGGCTGGGATAAGGTTATGCTATCTCATTGTGGTTTTAATTTGAATTTTCCTGATGATTAGTGATGGTGAGCATCTTTTTCATGTGTTTGTTGGCCATTTGTCTATCTTCTCTTGAGAATTGTCTATTCATGTCATTTGCCCACTTTTTGATGAGATTACTTTTTTCTTACTAATTTGAGTTCCTTGTAGATTCTGGATATTAGTTTTTGTCAGATGCATAGTTTGAAAATATTTTCTCCTATTTTGTGGGTTGTCTGTTTACTCTGATGATTATTCATACACAGACTTTTAAAACAAACAAAAAGAGTTAAAAAAAATAATAATAAACAGTTTGGCTGCAGTGGTTCATGCCTATAAGCTCAGCACTTTGGGAGGTCAAGGCAGGACAATTACTTGAGGCCAGGAGTTTGAGACCAGCCTGGTCAAGGTAGTGAAACCTCATCCCTACAAAGATAAAAATAAAAAACTTAGCCAGGCATGGTGGTGCATGTGTGTAGTCCTAGCTTCCAGGGGCTAGCTTGGAGTACAGTCATGTACCATCATGGAGAGTTGCTTGATCCCAGGAGGTTGAGGTTACAGTGAGCAATGATTGCACCACTGTACTCCAGCCTGGGTGGCAGAGCAAGACCCTGTCCCAATAATAATAATAATAATAAATGAAACAAAAAAAGTTAATTCAGATTTAGGCTTGCTTGTTGTCAACATCCCTGCCTTCCTCCTACATAATGGAAAAGAGGAGCCAAGAATTCTATTTCTTAGAATCCTTTTCCCCATATAGTTCCAGAGTAGCATCTGCAAATGAGAGGCACCCAAACGAGCAGCAGAAGGTAGGCAACAAGGTAAAGTCATCACTCTCTAGAGGCCACTCTGGGCGGATATGTGGGCTGACTGTATACCTGAATTTCTCCGCAATTTCTGGATGAACTACCCCTGGGAATCCCCTATTTTAGAACAGTCAGCTGCATGCAGGCTGTGATGACTTGTGGGAGTTTTCCACAGGTTTTTGACTTTATTATTACTCATTTGAAATTATCTTGCTGTATTATATATTATGTATTATCTCAAAATGATTGATTCTGACAATGGTTCTGACCTTTGCTAATGGCACATGAGTGTTTGGGTTAGGATTGAGTTCAAATACATAAGATAAAAAACTCAACTAACCAGCTTACACAAGTCAGAAATTTGTTTTTTCTCATGTAAGATAAATCAGGGCTGTTGAGTTGTTCTGTGACATCGTCAGTGTTGACCAGTCTCCTTCCTCTGTTTATAATCCTGTCCGTAGTGCTGGATTCCACCCTCCAGCTTGTCTCATGATCACTGGACAGATGCTGGTCGTTAGCATTCCAGGCAGAAGGAAGGAGGAAGAGAAGAGGATATGTGCGTGCCTGCCATGTGAGTACTTTCCTAGATGCTCTACACAGTGATCTCCTCCGACATATCTTTGACTACCACTGTCTGCAAGGGAGGTTGGTAAATATACTTCTCAAAGATGGTGGATAAAATATTGCATGGAGCATGCTTATGCTAAAAGCATTCATTGTTTTTCTGAAATACAAATGTAACTGAGAGTCCTGCATTTTTATTGCTAAGTATAGTATGTGCAACCCTAATATTTTTATCTGACCAAATTCATTGCCGTACTTGACAAACATAGGGGTTCTAACTGGAAGTTCAGCAAGCAACTGGTGGTCTCTGCCATGTTGAGCATTCAGTCTATTGCTTGGTCTCCCACTTTTCAACCCAAGCCTCCTCTCTCTATCCCTAGAGTAATTAGCCAGTTTTAGTTTTTACTAGAGTTCCTTATCTACTGCCATATCACCTGATTTCTAATATTCAAATGCTTTTTTTTTTTTTTTAGCAGCACAGTAAACTCCATTGTGTGTGTGAAGTTTCGCGACAGGTGAATTAAGTGGGGGGCATTTAGTTCAAACTGAATGTTAAAGACAACTGAATTTTTTTTTTCTTTTTCTTTAATAATTGTTCATATAAATCTTTCTTAAATGTGTTCATAGCTCACATTTATTATTATTATTTTTTTTTGAGACAGTGTTTCATGCTTGTTGCCCAGGCTGAAGTGCAATGGCACAATCTCGGCTCACCGTAACCTCCGTCACCTGGGTTCAAGCGATTCTCCTACCTCAGCCTCCTCAGTCACTAGGATTACAGGCATGTGCCACCACGCCTGGCTAGTTTTGTATTTTTAGTAGAGACTGGGCTTCTCCATGTTTGTCAGGCTGGTCTCGAACTCCTGACCTCAGGTGATTCGCCCACCTCGGCCTCCCAAAGTGCTGGGATTACAGGTGTGAGCCACCTCGCCCAGCCGACAACTGAATTTTAATATAATTTCTCAAACTAACTTTATAGCCTAAATCTTCAGTTCCTCTTACTTATGTAAAATGTCTTATCTTACTGCTTTTGTAGCACTTAGCTCTTTGTTTTAATAATTAATTTTAAGGTCACTAGTATCAGAACAAAAATGGTGATGTAATTAAAAGGAGAGCAGAGGAGAAATTGGGAAAGGTGTGGGAAGCAAACTGTGTCATTATCCATTGCAGTAAGAAGTTGATATACCATGTTTAACATTGATAAGTCATAAATAGTTGACTGTGCATATTATTTTAAAAGGCTCATTTGGATTTTGGTGGAGTGGGGCAGAACTATTGCCTCTCAATATGAATAATTTTGTATTATTCAATTTTTTCAAACCCGGTGATTGAATTATTTCACTGAAAATGAAATTGTAAAGGAGAAACTACTGACAATGCATGAGACAGCACAGCAGAAAGCAGTCATAATTAATCAGTAATAAGCACCAACAGAGTGGGCCCTGGCAGACAGTTAACTACACAAAGGTTGTATTTGGGCTTCAGAACCTTCTCACCTGCAAGGATCAGAAAGCCATTTGCCCTGCTGTAGATTATCAATGAAACTTAAAGTGCTACATTTTTTCATGGATTTTTTTTTTCTAATTTGAAAGGTAGGAAGTATTAAGGTCCAAAAACAAAACTGTGGGTAGAACTCTGGGTCTCAATGGTGAGAGAAGCTCTGGGGCAAGGCCACAAGCTTTCTAGTGCTCCTGAAATCCTGCTAAGGACATGGTTGGGTAAATTTTACTTGTTGGTAAGGCTGTCACGCTAGGAATCATTTACTTGCTCTAGAACGTTGAGTGATATTATCATTATAAGAAATTATTTCTCCCACTTTACTTGACTTTAAAATTTAACATAGCCTAAAACAGTTTTGAAAAAATAGATAAACCTCTATTTCATAGCCCTATTTTAAATCAAGCCATAATACAATTGTAGCTTTAACAGGGACTGCTTTGAAATAGATCCCTTTGTCATAATTATAAGTTATATTACCTCCTCTACTTTCAAAAGAATTGCTCCAACTTACAACACTGCACTACGGTATAGGCAGGATGTAATGTGATTTTTAAAGCCCTTCATATGGGAAGACTGGAAGAAATGTTTCATTCCTTTTTAATTTCGTATATTTTAAAATTGGAGTAATCTTACTTTGTTTTTCATTCTAAAATAATACATGTTCATTGTGAAAATTAAAACATACGAAATTACATAAAATATACTGGAGCAGAATGTATTTTCCAAAGAAGGTTACACCATTCTATATCCCCATTCCACATACTATTTTTTTTTTTTTTTTTTTTTTTTTGAGACAGAGTCTCGCTCTGCTGCCAGGCTGGAGTGCAGTGGCGCAATCTCGGCCCACTGCAACCTCTGACTCCCTAATTCAAGCGATTCTCCTGACTCAGTCTCCTGAGTAGCTGGGATTACAGGCACGTGCCACCATGCCCAGCTAATTTTTGTATTTTTAATAGAGACGGGGTTTCACCACGTTGGCCAGGATGTTCTCCATCTCCTGTCCTTGTGATCTGCTCTCCTCGGCCTCCCAAAGTGTTGGGATTACAAGCGTGAGCTACCACGCCTGGCCTGGCCCATGCTCTTCTTTTTTTTTTTTTTTTGAGACAGAGTCTTGCTCCGTCACCAGGCGCCAGGCTGGAGTGCAGTGGCCCAATCTCATCTCACTGCAACCTCTGCCTCCTGGGTTCAAGCAATGCTTCTGCCTCAGCCTCTCGAGTAGCTGGGACTACAGGCGCACACCGCCACACTCAGCTAATTTTTGTATTTTTTAGTAGAGACGGGGTTTCACCATGTTGGCCAGGATGGTCTCCGTCTCTTGATCTCATGATCCGTCCGCCTCGGCCTCCCAACGTGCTGGGATTACAGGCGTGAGCCACCACGCCCAGCCTATTCTCTTCTTATGAGATGTTGACACTCCTCCATTGAGAGGTGGGGTCTGGGTTCCCACTTTTGGGACCTGGGCAGAACTTTAAAATTGCCTTTGACCCACAGATTGTGACAAAAGTGACTTCCAAGGCTAGATCATAAAAGGCAATATGACTTCTACCTGGTTCTTACTCTCTCTGCACTTGTGTCTTTGGAGCCCTGAGTTGCCAAGTAGGAAGTCTACTAACTTGAAACTTCCATGCTGAAGAGATCACATATTAAGAAACACCACAGAGGAGGCCAGGCGCAGTGGCTCACGCCTATAATCTCAACACTTTGGGAGGCTGAGGCAAGTGGATCACTCAAGGCCAGGACTTCAAGACCAGCCTGGCCAACATGGTAAAACCCTGTCTCTACTAAAAATATAAAAATTAGCCAGAGGTGGTGGTACATGCCTGTAGTCCCAGCTACTTGGAAGGCTGGGACTTGCCTGTACATGCCTCCCAGTAGTAGAATCCTAGTTACTCAGGAGGCAGGAGAAACTCTTGAACCCGGGAGGTGGAGGTTGCAGTGAGCAGAGATCGTGCCCTGCACTCCAGCCTGGGCAACACAGAGAGACTGTGTCAAAAAAAAAAAAAAAAAGAAAGAAAAGAAAAGAAAAGAGAAACAGAAGGATAAAGAGAATCCCAGGAATAGTCCCAACTATTGAAGCCTTCCCAGCCCAGGCACCAGAAGTGTGAATGAACATGCCTTCAAGATAAACCCAACCCCAGCCACAGTCTTACTATAATCTCATGGGAACCCCTGATGCAGAACCACCCAGTTAAGCAGTTCCCAAATTCCTGACTTACATAAACAGGGGGAGTTAATAAATGAATAGTGCTACCACATTTTAAGGTGAGTTGTTATGCAGCATTCCATAAGGACAGTCCCTCCTTTCCTCACCCAAGATATAACTATAGTTACAAGTTGGAAGTCTACCTGTAAAGACTTCTTTTTTTTTGAGATGGAGTCTTGCTCTGTCGCAGTCTGGAGTGCAGTGGTGTGTGTATGTGTGTGTGCACGCACATGCACGCGCATGTGTGTATTCTGTATTTTGTATAAACTTATACTATCATACTATTCTGTACACTATTTTAATATTCAATATATTGTACTTCCATGCTATTAGATATTCTCTAAAATATTACTTTTATTTCTGGAAGGATAGCTATCATTTGAATGTATCATTATTTATTTAAATGAGTCTATTGCTGGATATTTATGTTGTTCTCTATAAAAAATGCTGCAGTTATCACTATATTGGATACACTTGTCCAGTCATTCTTTAGAATACACTTCTAAAAATAAAAATGCTGAACCAAAGGTATTTTGTACAAACTACTAAGTGCATCTGTGTTCCAATTAATGCTTCCATCAAAAGAAAACAAGCATGTGTATTCCCTATTGATTTCTTAACTCTGATCATTTAAAAAATGTTTAATCTTTGTTGATCTCACTGGTTAAAATTATTTTATGTTGGCCAGGCACGGTGGCTCATGCCTATAATCCCAGCACTTTGGGAGGCAGAGGCGGGCGAATCACGAGGTCAAGAGATCGAGACCATCCTGGTCAACATGGTGAAACCCCACCTCTACTAAAAATAGAAAAATTAGCTGGGCATGGTGGCACGCGCCTGTAGTCCCAGCTACTTGGGAGGCTGAGGCAGGAGAATTGCTTGAACCCAGGAGGTGGAGGTTGCAGGGAGCAGGGATCGCGCCATTGCACTCCAGCCAGGGTAACAAGAGCGAAACTCCGTCTCAAAAAAAAAATTATTTTATGTTTTATTCTCATTTACATTTATTTGACTAGTTTACAAGATAGAGCCAACCTGAGTTTTGGTACAGACTGCCCTGAGGAGATTATTGGAAAGGAGCTCTCAATACCACAGGGAGTCCTGCCTAAAGAATCCCAAGCCCTCCAGCCTCCAGGGCCATCATGTGAACTATAGCCTTGCTTAGAGATGACTAGGTTTCTCACACTTCATGCTTTAGCTTTACTAAGTGTAAAGATACTTATTTGGGGCAAAGGGGCTTGTGAGATATAAGTGACATTGGGAGAATCTCAATGCGGTGCCTTTTTACTCTGGTTACTCTAGGGCATTTTGGTCCATTTGGAATCAAAGTACAAAGTGAGGCAGTCCAGTCTCATTATTTGAATTGGTCTTGCTAGACTGTATTTCAAGATTATCTCAACTGACAAATGCCAGGGACCTTCTGCAGACTCACAGGAAGGGAATGTTCTTATGGTACTGGTCAAGGAGCTCAGGATTCAGGGAGAGGCAAAGGTGTGGGCCCACAACTAAGTTAGAAACTTTCCTTCTAACTATCCCTGTGTCCAGTTCTTCCTATCTAAAATTCCTCTTCCTTTCTCCAGTTGAGCAGACCCTATGCCTTCTGGCTTCTTCTTCTTCTTCTTCTTCTTCTTCTTTTTTTCCTCTGAGACAGTCTTCTCTGTCACCCAGGCTTGGGTGTGATCTTGGCTTATTGCAACCTCTGCCTCCTGGGTTCAAGTGATTATCGTGCCTCAGCCACCTGAATAGCTGGGATTACAGGAGCACGCCACCATACCCAGCTAATTTTTGTATTTTCAGTAGAGAAGGGGTTTCTCCATGGTTTGCTGGTCTTGAATTGCTGGCTTCATGTGATCTACGCACCTCGGACTTCCACAGTGCTGGGATTACTGGCATGAGTCACTGCGCCTGGCCCCTTCTGGCTTTTCTAAGTTGGAAGTATCTGTTCCTCACTTAAGGCACTTACTCCTTTTTGCCTCATATTCTGCTTATTTTCTTATTGATTTCCTGCACTATACTGGACTTTAGATTGTGTCTTTTTCACTGTTAGCTCTCTCTGCAATGCACAGGTGCTAGCAGGATCTTTTTATTAAATGTTCCTAGCCTCTCTCTTTTAAGTCAGAGGTCAGCAAACTACGGGCCTCAAACCAAATGAAGCTCTCTGCCTGTTTTTTTAAATAAAGTTTTATTGAGGCTGGGCGCAGTGGCTCACGCCTGTAATCCCAGCACTTTGGGAGGCCAATGTGGGTGGATCACGAGGTCAAGAGATCAAGACCATCCTGGCCAACATGGTGAAACCCCATCTCTACTAAAAATACCAAAAAAATTAGCTGGGTGTGGTGGCACATGCCTGTAGTCCCAGCTACTTGGGAAGCTGAGGCAGGAGAATTGCTTGAACCCAGGAGGCGGAGGTTGCAGTGAGCCAAGGTCGCGCCACTGCACTCCAGCCTGGTGCCTGGTGACGGAGTGAAACTCTGTCTAAAAAAAAAAAAAAAGTTTTATTGGAACACAGCTATGCTCATCATTTCTATATTGCCTGTGGCTACTTTTGATCTAAAACAGCATGGCTGGGTAGTTGGGACAAATCTTATAGCCTGCAAAGCTGAAAATATTCACTATCTGGCCCTTTGCAGAAAAGGCTTATCAACCTTTGTTCATTTTTAGTCAGAAATTTGTCCTTGGACTGTAACCATTAAACCACTCACTGCCTTTCCTCTTGCCTTATGAAATCTGTAAGCATTGTAATTATGAAGTATTTTGAGAAAGATTCATCATAAAATAGCATCTCATTTGGGGAAGTGTCAGGTATCAGTTTAAAGGTACTGGAGTAAGCTCATGTACAACCAAAGAAGTGTCTAGGCCCTTGTCAGAAACAGTTGTCATTGAAAAACGGTAACCTGGCATTGCAGATTTGTAGATAATTTCTCAGAGCTTGGTTAATGTGAATCTGCCACGTGAAGAGCCAGTTATGTACCACCCCAGCTGGGATTAGTCTCTCCTTCCTTAATGCTCCCAGAATCCTTCATTCTCTGTCACAGTATTCATTTCAATTGGCCTTGTATTAATTTTTTAACAAGTGTGTCTCAAGATAGGGTTATAAACACCCTGTGGTAAGGAACTCTTTTGCTCAATTCTGTTGCTTCCATAGAGTTTTTGCAAACTGGATATCGATGAATGATCACTGAATAAATGTCATTAATGCAAGCATGAAAAATAGATTTATAATAAGAGTGTGTAAACATGGGCAAAATCTCAGCAGAGATTCTTCAAACTGAGCTTCATACATGTACATTTTCAATACTGTTTATTCTGCTTATGTCCCTATTTAACTTGCTCATATATGTGTATAGAAAGGAAGTCATCTCAAGAATGCCTACTATACAATAGCACTTTGTTGTTTAAAAACAAAACAAAATAAAACAATTCTCAAGAAAAAGCAAATGCCTTGTTTCTAGAAAAAGAAAATTCTTTGTCTGAGGTCAGGTGGTTTTCTCAGGAAATTAACATTATTGTGAACCAGAAAATCCCGCTGGTCCCATTTCCTTAACTATTCCCTTTATTGTAAAACTTCAGCAGGTAGTAAACCCTATTTAGCAATCTGAGTGACAGATGACCCAACAGACCTGTGGGTTTTACCTATGTGAAATAACCTTATAATCAGGCCCAGTGGAGTCTAACTAGGAAAGCAAAACATCCCTATGGTACTTGATTTGCCTTTGTAGAAAGTAGAGCTCTTGGTTGCAAAGTGACAGAAACACAGTTTGAATTAGCCTAAAGAAATGGGGTAGGGCGTAGGGGTTGCTGGTTCAGAAAATCCAAGAAGGAGGTGAGTAACCAAATGATGGGGAAAATTGGAATCCAGCTGGGCCTCACGGAACTATGGGAACCAAGAACTGGACGCCTGCCAGGGCTCTCTTCTTCTCCATTTGGAATCTCTGCCTCTTTCTATGTGCTCCTCCCATTCTTGTTCATTTTAGATCAACTTTCTCTACTAGCAAGGAAACCTAACCATACACAACTTCCTTTTCCTCCCTTTTTTATCTTACATCTTTACTCTTTGAGAGGGACAGTCATTCTTCGTTTTAATCAGAAAAATCCCAGAGAAAAACTCTGAGTCCCAGTTGAGTTGAACCCAACAGGAGATGTGGTCATATAAGAAAATGACAGCCTCTAACATATATGTGGGTGTAAAGAGGAGGGAGAAATGGAAGAGGAGTGACAGTTCCTAAGAGAAGGGGGCTGGAAGGGTATTGAGTTGACAATTCTGTAGATGTTCTCTGCCTTCTTTTTCAGGGTGTGGGCTATCCTATTTACAAACAAATTCTTAAGCTTTTGGAAAGACAAGAAAGAGGGCTAATGAAGAGCCATACAGGTGCCTCTCAGCCAAAGGGATGAAGAGGTAAATGTTCACACTTGTTTGAAGTACAGTCAGTGAGTGGCCAAAGGCTTCCCATCAGAAAGGATTGAGAGAAACTCACAAGCACCTAAAATGTGTAACACCTAAAATGGACCTTTCCAGTAAATACTGTGAGAGGGCTGGTCTATTTTCCTAATGCAAAAGGCTAAACCTCTGGGCTTCCTTATGGTTCCTCCAAGTCCTGCCCCAGGACTGCTGCCAGCTCATACAGGACCTTTATGCAAATTAGAAAGTCTTGCCCTCCTTGAGGCAGACCCAGGACCCGCTCACTACCCTAGCATGATGCCAAGACTCTTGTGTTGAGCACTGAATTTCAGCCTCTGTCTGCCCCTCAGACAGGCACCTTTGTGCAGGGCCCAATCTGCACAAGCATCTGTGGCAGCCCTAGGCCTACCAAGAAGGAGGTAGGATAGGCAGCCTGCCCCTTCTCCAAAAGCAAGGACTTACAATATCAGTAAACATGAGACTTGGTGGTAGGTTGGGCTTGGTGATTGAAGACAGTAGCAAGAACAGCAATAATGGCAGAATTCAAAGGACTCTAGGGATGGGTAACCTGCCTCTGGGTACTGAAGCAATAGAGGTTCTGTGGGTGGAGAGACCAGCAGCAAACTCCACTGGCAGAGTGCCAGCAGAAGCAGCACTAGTGTCAATGTGGTTCTTAGAATGATACAAGGAACAATAGTGATGGTTAAGTCTCCCCAATTAAAAAAAATTTTTCTCTTGCTCAAGAATTTATGTAACAGAATGCCTTGATAGAGATTAAACTTTTGTGTTTCCTTTCTTTTAACCTTTGAAACCTAAATATAACTCTCTTTTGAAGGGTATGATTGAATAAGGATTTAAGGAAGCTGTCCCTAGAAAAACTAATGTGAGGATTTAGAAGATTGTATTCAAACTTGCCAACTAGCCACTCTTAGAAGAGAAGCCACAGACCCAATGTGTTAAAAGAGGGAAGAATCAGTGTATTTAGGGTGAGTGCCCAAAAGAAAGGCAATGGCTCCTTAAAGTAGTAACAGGGAGGGAAATGATCATGATCGAGAGCAGGGTCTGGGTGGGAGGGGCATTAGAATCTGGGCGTCCCCTCTGAGTCCAGCTGGAGATCAATGTTCACCCAGGCAGATCTTGAAGCAGTGAGCAGGGGACAGGTCTGCTGCAAGTGGAGATCATGGCAGCACCTAAAGCAATGGCCAGAATGGAGGAGCCCTCATCCCAGCACTGCAGTCCAGGGAGTAAATGCCCAGGCAGTATGCCACTTTGCTGTTAAATACCCATTTATTTTTGTGCTTTGAAGGAGCCACCCATGAATGTTCTAGTCACTGTGTGAGTCAGTCTTGTTCCCCAAGTGCTGCTGCAATGCTGCAGCCATCCACCCTCCCCCTCTGCTTCCTGGGCCTCCCATATGGGAACCAAGAACTGGAAGGCTGCCAGGGCTCTCTTCTCCATTTGGAATCTCTGCCTCTTTCTATGTGCTACTCCCATTCTTGTTCATTGTAGATCATCTTCTCTATCCGAAAGGAAACCTAATCATAACACAACTTCCTTTTTCCTCCTTTTTTATCTTATAGCTTTACTCTTTGAGAGGGACAGTCACACTTTATTTTAATTAGAAAAATCCCAGGGAAAAACTTTGAGTCCCAGTTGAGTCAAACCCAACAGGAGATGTGGGCATATAAGAAAATGACAGCCTCTAACATAGATGTGGGTATAAAGAGGAGGGAGACACTGCTCAATTCCCCTGGCTACTGTTGAGCTAGGGACTGGGCTGAGGCTCACACTCTGACTCTAGGTAGAGGCCCAGGATTGCACAGGGTGGGAGAATGGAAGAGACCTAGGCACTTGAGTATGTGACAAAAAGTGGCATTCAAATCCCTGAAGAAAAGGAGGGCGCTTTCAAAAATATTGGGAAGATTGGATAGTAACTAGCAAGAAAATATTAAATCCTTACCTCATTGTACCAAATAAATTAGGCCAAAGATTTACATGTAAACACTTTTAAACACAAAAGTAAAATAATACAGGGGAAAAATAATGATAAATAATGTTGAGTACAACTGAAAACTTTTGTGTGGCAAAAAAAATTATACACAAAGTTGAAAGACCAATGACAAACTGAGGAAAATATTAACAATACTGTTCAAAGGTAAAGGGCTAATATCCGCACAATAATAAAAGAGCTTATATAAACCAAGAAAAATTAAAAATGTAATAGAGAAAAATGGGTAGAAGTCACAAACAGATAAATCACAAATGGAAATGGTCAACAAACATATGGAAAAATGTTCAATTCACTAATATTCAGAAGGCAAATTAAAAAATAACAAAATGATTTTCACCTATCAAACCAGCAAAGACCTCTAAAAATTGATCAGACTCACACATTGATATGGTTAGTGCCATATCACACATTGACACACTTTGTGCTTTTTCTGTGGGTATATAAAATGACACAACTTCTCAAAAGGGCTATCTAACAAAAAGTATCAAAACATAAGATGTGCATACTCTTCACTGCAACAGTTCTTCTTGTCAGACTTTACTCCAAAGAGATAATACAAATTTGAAAAGATGTACTCACACTTTATTTATACTTTTGGAAAACAGGAAACAACTTTAATGTTATTCAGTAGGGGTTGGCTAAGTAAATTGTGGTCTAAGCATCCATGGAACACTATGCAGCCATTAAAAAGAGTGATACAAATATATTAGCTTAGTGCAAAAGTAACTGCAGATTTTAAAAACCCAATATATTGATGCGGAGAGATGGCTTCAATTATTGATTCTTTGTGGCCCATTTATTCAATTATGTCAACCGTTACCCTTTCTCAACAATAGAGTTTCTGATCATTCTACCATTATTATTATTACAATTATTTGACATGGGGTCTCACTCTGTCACTGACTGGTGTGATCTCAGCTCACTGCAGCCTCGACCTCCTGGGCTCAATTGATCCCACACCTCATCCCCTCATACTGCCACACCTAGCTTAATTTTATTTATTTCTTTGTACAGACAAGGTCTCACTATGTTGCCCAGTCTGGTCTTGAACTCCTGGCCTCAAGTGATCCTCCTGCCTTGACCTCCCAAAGTACTGGGATTATAGACTTGAGCTACTGAGCCCAGCCTCTACCTTTATTAATTATAGAGTTCGGCACTTGACATATAGTCTTTCAAACCACTATCATCCAAGGTGACTTAAATATCTGTGAAGACATGTCATCCCATTTCCAGTTCCAGGAAATTCTGAATGCCTCATTTTCAATAAAATACGGTAGTTTGATACTCTATAGTCACACGCTCTCACGGCCACAGTACACACAAACTGCCTCATCTCTAAAATTACTGAATCAGGTATACCCCTCTCTACTCACATTTTCTTATCCTCTCAACTGGCATGCCTAACTGTCATAATACATTTGTTCTCTTTTTACTTCAGGTCCTCTAATCCACACCCCCATTCATCTTAGACTTAATAATCCACCATTTCAAACTTTCTCCTGCCCGTATCTTAAGCACCTTTGCCTCATTATTCTCATTGCATCTGCA
Source organism: Cheracebus regulus (assembly GCA_963574635.1). Classification (NCBI taxonomy): domain Eukaryota; kingdom Metazoa; phylum Chordata; class Mammalia; order Primates; family Pitheciidae; genus Cheracebus; species Cheracebus regulus. The sequence continues at coordinate 52,825 of CAUYQU010046935.1, forward strand.
GCAAAAGCTCCTATCCTTTGTTTTTGTTTTTCATACCTAGGCTGCCAAGCACTGCTAGATGATCACATCTTGGTAGGTAAGTACGATGATAGATTGATATTCATTAATTTCAACTGGGGCCTTTTCTTGGTGTAGTTCCCACAAAGGCAGAGCCTGAGACAAGGATCTGAATGTAAGCGGTTTATTTGGAGATAAACCCAAGTAAAAGAATTAAAAGGAGAAAGAGAAAAGAGAGAGGGAGAGGGAGAGGGAAATGGGACAGAGCAGGGGAAACCAACACAGGGTATGTTGATGAGCAGATTACTACTGTGGGCTCAGTTCCATTGGAGACCTCCAAGACCCCACCTGTGAGTTGGCCCCATGTTTCTCTCTGTCATTGGTTGAGAACAGCTCTCAGTGGCCTAACTGCCTTTCATTCCAGGCTGCCTTGTGCACAAGTCACACAAACTCCCAGCCAGAAAACACCCCCAGGCGAAGTTGTAGGTGCCTGCAATAGAAAGCTGTTAGCATGTTTGTATCAGTGCCAAGGGGATTCAGTGGGGCAGCAACAGCACATGCTGCAGCCCTCAGTGTGTTCCAGTCTCCTTGATGTGTTACCCTAGTCACCTTCATCCCCCCACCTCCCAACAACTATTTCAAAATTCCTCCCATCACTGCAAATCTCTGATGCTCTTGTCCCCTCACTCTCAGCAGATGACCTCATCTCCTAGTTCACAAGGAACACTGAAGATCTCAGAATGGAACTTGGCAAGATTCTGCCACCAATTCTAACATCCCACCCACATCCATACCCATCACTTCTCCCTCCACACCTCTGCAATAGAGGATGCATCTCTCCCCTATCTAAGGCCAAACTTCTCTGCCTGTTCTCAGTCTTGTCGCTTCCATCTGCTTGGCCACTGTCATCAGTTGATTGCCTCATCTCCCCCATGAGTCTTCAACAACTGTCTCTCTGGCCTCTTCTTTCCCATCTTAAAACAAACAACTCTTGCCAAATCTGCATCCCATTCCATCTATTATCCTGTCTCTCCCCTTCTCTTCACACCAGAGTTTATTGAAAGAGTATCTTATACATGTGGCCTCCAGTCTCTCTCCTCTCATTCATTTCCAATCAGTCACAAATGACCTCCCGGTGGCAGAAGTCAGAGGATACCAGTCCTTATCCCTCTTGCCCTCTCAGCAGCATTTGACTCTGGAGATTCATTTCTCCCCTGGGCTCCCATTGGAGTGATTCTTTTGGTTTGTCTCTTTTTTCTTTGGCTCCTCCCATCTCAGTCTCTTTATTCACCTCTTCAAAGATACTCTTCTCAGCTCTCCAACCTTTCTTCACCAGTGGCCTTACCCACTTCCACACCATTAATTATCATGCCAAGGCTGATCATTCCCAGATGGACAGAAATAGTCCAGATTTCTCCCCTGACTTGACCTAAATATGCACTTGCTTAATGCACACACTCTGTTCTGTCACTTTAACCAAGTCATTAAACTTCCCTTAACCTATGTTCTTGGGCAAAACATGGAAATGAGAGCAACTACTTCTGACATCCTTTTGTAAATCTCTTCATTTTGAAATAATTCTAGTGTCACAGAAAGTTGCAGAGATAGTACAGAGAAGTCCCCTGTACCCTCAGGTAGTTTCCCCCAATAGTTACATTTTATCTAACTATCATACAATATCAAACCCAGGAAACTGACATTAAAACAATGCATGTAGTTCTCTGAGTACAAATCAAACCCAGGACGCTGACATTAAAACAATGTATGTTGTTCTCTGACATGTTATCAACTATAGATTCATGAAACCACCACTGTAATCAGGACACAGAAGTATTCCATCACTACAAAGATCTTCCTCATTTGCTTCTTTTTAAAAATGTTTATTTTTAAAAAAATCATCAGATCCTTGAAAGAAGGGATATACATATTATTTTTCCATGTGTCTCAGTGTCTAACATGGTGCCTTGCTCTTAGAAGGTGTTGCTAAATGTTTGGGAAAACAAGAATGGAATAAAAGAAGGCAAATTCCGTGTGGGTCAAAGACATCAGTCTAGGAGCCAGGACAGACCATGAAACCTCTTAGCGCCACACCAGGAGCCAAGAGCCTTCCTCCCTAGATTTACATCCTGTTGAATGAGATGTTGGCACACACAGGCTAGAAGTCAGAGTGGTGAGACTTACCTCACATTCATTCCAACAATCACAGCCCCTGTCTGTAGCAGAGAGGAAGGACTTTCTCAGTCCAGGGCCTTTTTTGGGAATCTCTCACATCACACCACATGGCCAGTTCCCCACTCCACCTATCTGATGTCTGCCCTGCTCTGCCTGACATCATCAGCACATTCCTGTGCTTCCTGGCAGCACCCAGGAGATCATCCAAACCTCGGCTTTTCTACTCAGCCAGCATGTGGGACATTTGTCTCAAGGCTCAAGAAAAGTGTTTGGTTCTAGGGCATGATTTTAAAATTCTGCTTAATAGTAATTGCTCTTAATAGGTCATATTTGTTTGCTCAGAATTATCATAGTCAATAAGTGAACTCTGAAACTGAGAAGAGAGGCAAAACATAGAACAAAACAGCTAAAAAACTACAAAGACAGCTACACATACATTCAGGTTATAAGCCCCATATAGAACACGTGTGTGTGTGCACCAACAAATTACAGTTACTGTTGGAATGAGAAATAAAGGAGTATTTATCCAGCAGTGAGCTGTGTTATTATAACAGGCTTTAATTAGAGCAAAGGTCAAATTTGTGCTCCCTTAATATCATGGTTAAAGTCTCTGAAATCAGAAAACTTAGCTTAGAATCTTTGTGTCAGCAATGAGCAATTTGTGCTGTCTACTCTGTAAGTCTCAAAGAGCAATTATTTGATTTCCAAGCCTGAAATTCATTTATCAGTTGTAGTTTATAAACTTGGTAGAGCAATTTGTGAGCTGACGTCAGGCTTACAGCAGGGTGGTTTGGAAATAGTCCACATGGGGATTCATTTCATTTCCTTTTCTTTTTTTCCCTTTTTTTAGACAGGGTCAAACTTTATCACCCAGGCTAAAATGTAATGATGCAATAACAACTCACTTCCACCTGGGAGGTCCAGGCTGAAGTGATCCTCCAGCCTCGGCCTCAAGTAACTGGGACTATAGGCATGCAGCACCACACCCAGCTAATTATTTTATTTTATTTTTCATGTTTATAGAGACAGGGTCTGTCTATGTTGCCAAGGCTGGTCTCAAACAGTCCTTCCACCTCAACCTCCCAAAGTGTTGGGATTACTGATGTGAGCCACTGTGCCTGGCTGGATTCATTTTCAGTGGTGGAAGTGAGAGGCATGGAAATAAGGCAAAACCCAGGCCCTTTGGTCTTAAGAAACTTGGAGATTTGGAAGTACAGTGTGTGTTGTATACTGAGTAGAGGGCCTGACTGATCTCACGTCAGAGTCTCTCTGATTTTCAAGCCCTACTATTCACAGAGAGCACACACAGAATGGATGGGCCTGTGTGGAAGTTCAGGGATCTTTGTTTTGTTCACTGGCATTTCCTCAGTGCTCAAAATAGTGCATGGTGGGTTTCATGATATTTTTTTTTTTGACTAATTGTTCAATACGTAACAATGTGTACAAAAGAGAAAGAACAAATCAATAGGTATTCTGTTGCCAGCAAGCTCAGAGTGTCACACTCAGACTTAACCACAAAGCCTGTTGGATCACAGCAAAAAGAAAGAGAAGAGGGGAAAAACCAGGAGCCAGAAGAGTAAGGACTGAGGGTGAACTGAAGGAGCTCTGGAAACTCTCTGTGATCCGAGCCCAGCTTGGGTTTGGTTTAGACAGGTTGGTTCAATCTAAAGTGTGGGACACATCAGTGGGAGTTCCAGCGACAGGCTAGAATCAAAGTCAGATGGACGGAGAAATGGCCTGACCCAGCAGAGCCCAGCCAGTGGCTGCAGGTATTAGAAAAGGACTTGGTTTTGTAGGGGAGGGACTTGGCAAGAACTAATAACTTTTGAAAGAGCAAAAAAAAACTAGAGTGCAGGACTATGGAACTGATCAAAGCCCAGACTTACTGCATTAACATGGTAGGTACCTGGGGAAGGCTGTATCTTGCCAGTCTACATGGATGCCCAGGGCTTCCTAGGTCTTTGCTGGCAAGTCAGGTTCTAAGGGTCAGCAGCTGGACAAGGGCTGATAGTGTAGGCAGGGCCAAGCCTACAGGTAAAGGAGACCAGATCAGCTCTCTGACGGCGTGCTTCCACTGCGTGCTTCCATTGTATCCTTAATAGGCTTTTGGGCAACACTATTTACCCTTGCAATTACCTCAACAGCTTTTCCTTGCTGGTGTGTGAGGGCAGACAATGTTTTTATATTGACTACCACTATATCCCCAGCACAATACTTGGCACATGACGCAAATGTGGCATGACTAAAGGAAAGAACTGGGGCCTGTCTATGGAAGAGACTTGCAAAAGCAGAACTGGACTCTGAGACTGAGCAGACTTACATCGCAGCAGTATTTCTCAACTCATCTACCTCTTATTTCCTTGCAAGAGTCAGGACTGGAATTAAGGAGAAGGAAAGCAGACCACAGTCATGATCTGCCCTGTAGAGCAAAGCTCAACAAGACAGCTCTGCTAAGCTGGCCCTGTTGTCCTGAATAGCATCAAGTTCTCTGTCTCAATTGCATAGTTTAGTCTTAGAATAGTGCCTTTTCATGCCAGCATTTTCTTCTATATTAAAGAAGAGAGCTAATAAGATAGTATGAGGTCCAAGAAGAGGAAAGTGAGGAGTAGAGAGAGGAATGAGGGAAAGAAAAGTAAGAAAAGTAAAGATCCCATTATCATTTGTGCCAGGACTGGATTTGGGTTGTTAATGTCTCTGCTACTCAGTTACTGCCCCAACCTGCCCATTGCTGACTTCTACTCTCCTACAATGCTGCAGCATCAACAAACACCTCGGGAGAACCTTCCAGAGACAGAGAGCCCTGCCCACCACACGGCAGAGCAACAGCCAGCTTTGTTCTGACCTCCTGACTTCCACACTTCACACGTTAAAGTTCAGCTCCACTGCACTTGCTCATCTCCTAGGACTTTTCTCCCTGTAGCATGAGCATCCCAATCAGTGAGACAGAGTTGGAAGGTTTTGAACTCTAGAATGCTTCTGCAGCCAAAGCTAATGAACAACAGAACGAAGGGTGGATGGTAGAAGAGAAAGACTGTGTGTGTATATATGTGTATTTTTAAACTAAATTTAAAAACATTGCAAATAGAATTTCAACAGGACAAAATCCTATCCAACAGGAAACTTTAAATGGTTGTAAGAAATACCAAAGAACACAGACTTTGCAGGAAAACCAATGGATGACAATATTGCCTCTAAAAGGACTTGCTGTTTGAAAAAAAAAAAAAAAAGCTAAAACTGGCCCACACCCACAAAACAAATAGCTGTGAGGGATGATGGGAACAAAGTGGAATGTGGAATTCTTTGATCCATATTTTTATAGTAAATAAAAATAAAAGATTTCAAGTGCAATCCTAGGAGGGTAGGGGGAAAAAACCAAAGAAACCAAACGGCTTAGAACTAGCAGAAGTAATTTCCAGAAAACGAGGCTCTGGGCATATATGGAAAAGGGTAGAATATCAGTATCTCATTCAGATGTACTGATCTCTTAGACATGAGGGGATTTTGACTTTTTCTTGAAACACCTTCTTCCAGGGAAGTTAGTGCTCACTGGAGCCCAGATGGGAAGCAAGAAGTTAGAGCTTCTAGAAAGTCCAGTCATAGACACAGGTGGCCTTTCAGTCAAGCCAAAGGATGTGTTAACCAGCTTACTCTTCAAGGAAGTAGAATGCCAGTTAGAGGCTAGGCACAGAGCAGGAGAGACAGGGTATCATTGGATTGGAATCCATTTTAAGAATTTCTATAAATACAGTATTTATCCTCATGGTATGCTTTATTGGTTTAGAGTCATGCTTTCTTTTTGAATGACAAAATAATCCAATAAAGAAATATCTAACCATCATGCAAAGGAGGTATGAACATACATTCCATTCATGACACATGGTACAAATACAAAATACAGTTTACCAGGGGGAACCTTACAAACACAGAAGTAGCAGAGTTCATGCAATCCCGCAAGTTATCTTTCCCAAGAAAAGCATGCTTAGGCTGGGACTAGACAGATACAGTCACAAAAGTACCTATTCCACAATGCTCAACACACATATAGAGAAAGGTGATCATGTACCAATGGAAGCTTGCAGATCAAGCTGGTCATAAGGGAAACTATTCCTCAACTCTAAAAGAAAGATAATTGCACTTGCCAGCTGGGCATGGTGGCTCATGCCTGTAATCCCAGCACTTTGGGAGGCTGAGGTAGGTGGACCATCTGAGGTCAGGAGTTTGAGACCAGCCTGGACAACATGATGAAACCCCAACTGTACTAAAAATACAAAAATTAGCCAGGTGTGGTGGTGAGCGCCTGTAGTCCCAGCTACTCAGGAACCTGAAGCAGGAGAATGCCTTGAACCCGGAGGTAGAGGTTGCAGTGAGCCAAGATTGTGCCACTGCAGTCAAGGCTGGGTGACAGAGTGAGCCTCTGTCTTAAAATAATAATCATAATTGTACTTATCTCATAAAGCTACTAGAGAGATTAAGATAATTAATATTTATAAAAGATGTAGAACACTGCCTAGCACATAGAAAGCAATTTTCCAATTAAAAAATATGTATCCAGTACCAACTATGAATCAAGTGCCGTTTTAAGGGCTAAAAAATGCAATGGTGAACATGGAGCTTCCATCTAGTGGGAGTGAAGATAATAAACAGTATAGTGTATAATACAATGTTCTAAAAAAAATAAAGTGATGAGAATGCTTTCTGTACATAGGGTGGTAAGAAAGGCCTCTATGAGGAGATGACACTTGGCAAAGACCTGAATGGAGTAAGGACACAAACCTGTGACTATCTAGGGGGAAGAGTGTTTTAGGCAAAGGAAACAGCATGGGTCAAGGTCCTGAGGCAGGAGCATGCTCAGGTTATTCCTGGGATAAGAAGAAGGCCAGGTTGGGTGCAGTGTCTCACACCTGTAATCCCAGCACTTTTGGAGGCTGAGGCAAGTGGATTGCTTGAGGACAGGAGTTCAAGACCAGCCTGGCCAACATGGCAAAATCCCATCTCTACTAAAAAAAAAAAAATACAAAAATTAGCTAGGCATGGTGGTGCACACCTGTAGTCTCAACTACTTGGGAAGCTGAGGCAGGAGATTGCTTGAACCCTGGAGGCAGTTGCAGTGAGCCGATATCGCACCACTGCACTCCACCCTGGGTGACAGAGTGAGACTCTGTCTCAAAAAGAAAAAAAGAAAGAAGGCCATTATAGCTTAAGAGCTGTGAGAAAGCAAAAAATAGTGAGAAATGAGATCAGAGAAGTAGGCAGGGGCCAGATCTCGCAGGGACTTGTAGGCCATGATAAGGATTTTGGATTTTGTTTAAGAGTAGTGGTAAGCCATGGGAGAGGGTTAAATGGTGAAGTGATATTATCTGATTCATGTTGTAGAGGGACTGTAAAAGAAAGAAAGTAGAAGGAGTTGTTAGGTAGCAATACTCCAGATGTGAGATGATGGTGCCTTAGGCTGAATGGTGTCAGTATTTGTCCTGAGTGACAGCTGGCAAGCATGGTGACACTATTTATTGAGATGAGGATCATCCAGGAAGGAAATGTTGGGTTGGGGGTATTCAAAAGTTTGGCCTGGGACATGTTAATTCTGAAACAGAAATTAGACATCCAAACCCAGTAGGCAGCAGCAATGAGATTTACAGCAGTGGACCGACCATTCATGAAAATAATGCCTGCAGCAAGCATTTGCCAAGACAAGTTTGAGAGCTGTATGGGGAGCATTGCAGGACACTGGCAAGGACTTACGGGTCAATAGCAAGTGCAATGGATGTCAAGGCATTGGTTCCCTTTAGGAGGACTGAAGGAGAAAGGAAGGCGCATGGCTCAGAGGCCTTTCTGGGATGGTGTGAACTGCAGTAGTGGTGAGGTGACATCAGCTGCATTTGGGCAGGTGGGGGAAAGGGGTTTCTCAGCTGGGTCCAAGTAGCTCCCGTGTCTCACTTGGGATTTTGCTTTGTTTATAGCTTCTGAGGTTGAGGGTGGGGGGATGAGGCAAAGATTAATCACTTACTATTTCTAAGCCTCCTGCTTTTATCTCTTAAGGAAGACAGACTATTCATAGTAATAAGAGCTAATCATTACTGAATATTTTTCTATATATTCCCTATTGTACTAATGACTTCATAAGCACCGCATCATTTTATCTTTACAATATGCTGGGAGACAGATGTCAGCTTGTAGATGAAGGAACAAATTTAGAGAGGACAAATAACTTTCCCTGGGTCACATGGTTTGCATTTATTTATTTATATTTTTTAGATGGAGTCTCACTCTGTCACCCAGGCTGGACTGTAGTGGACTGTCTCAGCTCACTGCCACCTCCGTCTCCCATGTCCAAGCAATTCTTCTGCCTTAGCCTCCTGAGTAGCTGGAACTACAGGTGTGCCACAATGCCTGGCTCACTTCTGTATTTTTAGTGGAGACAGGATTTTGCCATTTTGGTCAGGCTTGTCTCAAACTCCTGATTTCAGGTAATTTACTGCCTCAGCCTCCCAAAGTGCTGGGACTACAGGCTTGAGCCACCATGTCCGGCCACATAGCTTTTAAGTGGTTAAGAGACAGGGACTAGAATTGAAATTTAGATAGTCTGACTGCTACAATGTTCTGCTTCCAGCTCTCATGTCCTATTCCGCTAGGATAAAAATGACACCTCATATATGTATTAACATACTTTAGAGCACTCCGCAGGAGCTCTGGCATGCTTAATGTAGGTGCCTTAAAGCAACAGTGGCTGGCCAACATCAAATGACTTGGTAAACTAAATGGTGGCTCCCAGCCTTACCATGGATATTCAGATGCCCATGTCCTAAACTCTGTAACCTGTCACTGTTACATTTATTGCAAAAGGGGTTTTGCAAATATGGTTAAGTTGGGGATCTTGAGATGGGGAGATTGTCCTGGATTAGCCAAGTGGGCCCAATGTAATCACAAGGGTTCTTCTAAGAGGGAAGATGATGTGAAGATGGAAGTAGAAAGAGATAGAAATTTGAAGATGATTCTACAAAAGATGATGCTTTTGAAGATGGAGGAAAGGACCATGAGCCAAAAAGTGCAAAGAAAACAGCTCCAGAAGCTGGAAAAGGCAAGGACACATATTCCCCCAGAGTCGCCATAAGGAAGCACTCTGCCAACACCTTGACTTCACCCAGTGAAACCAATTTTAGACTTCTAGCTTTTGGAATTACAAAAGAATAACTTTCTGCGACTTCAAGTTGCCAAGTTTGTGATAATTTCTTACAGCATTAATAAGAAACTATTAATAACATGAATGGAGTGGGGTGGTAGGCATGGCAGCTACTGGATGAGGATGTCAGGGAGAGCTAGAACTAGTGCAGTGGTGAAAGCTCCTGGACATATTCGAGGATAGGATGGTCTGAGAAAAGGCTAAGAAGTAGCCTCAAGCTGTGGAGCTGAGGATGGCTGCAATTTCTAACACATTCCACAGAAGGCTGGGCTTCTGGAAAGGTCAGGACCGCTATTTAAAGGATTGTTGAGTTGAAGCAACCTCTGCTGGTCTTACCAGTTTTCTTCAAGGTGCAGGACTTACACACATCCACTTGGTGAGATGGGGACCCAGGTGCTTTGGTGGTCAAGGAGTGGCACCTTGGCTCAGCACACAGCACAGTGTTTTACACATAATGGGGCCCCCTTAAGGTTTGTCCCTTGTTTTCTCCTGGACAGTGTGACTCAGAAGTAGGAAACACATACCCATATCCACCCGTATACACACACATCTCAGAAATGAGACAAACATTTTCTCATTCTAGATTTCTAAATAAGTCCTAAAAATAAAGCCCTGAAAAAAAATTCAAACTTATAGGATTAAAGAGAATATTCAGATGTAGGGAGTGGCTTTTCTCTAAGGAAATTTGTGCCATTTATCACAGATACTGAGCACTCCACCCACAGCAGTGAGAAATGTCAACATCAGCAAGAAGTAGTTACCACCGTACCTGATTTATCATGGCCTCTGGGGTAACACTGCAAACATATGCTATACTAATTAGTTTTAATCAGCCATTGTGTAAGAAATTGAAATATCAATACTCTGTCATTTTTAAATAGGACAGTCTGAATTCCTAATGTTGGCCCCTGGAAAGACTACTTGCCAACACACTGGAGTATTTCTTGGTTTGCTCCCAAGGAAAGCATTATTTACAGAAAGACATTCTAGCATTTCAGAGCTCTGAAGCCCTTAGTTTAAAATACTCTTGGTTTTTGAGTCAGAACTTAATGGTTTTGGGCCTATAGTGAGCAAGATTTATGAATCAGACTCCAGATACAATGCCACTTCTATTATTAACTTTTTTTTTTCTAATTACAAATACAGTGCAAGAGCCCGTGGCCTGCAGTGCCACAAGGTCTACCTCAAATGCCAAGGTTCTCATAGTGGCAGTCACACAAGAATTTCCTTTACAGTGTCTAGTTCATACTCCTACTCCAGCTGTGGTTGGTTGACAGAGGCAGTGATGTGAGGCTGCTGCTACAGTAGCAAGGAGTTTCCAGCCCTAACCAAGATAAAAGGTGCAGGCAGGCAACCCCAGCATCAAATGGTATAACTGATTTCATAAAGCTATGAAAAGGAAGTCCATCTGGGAGAGAGGTAGACTAGCAATATGTATTTATCCCTCACCTGATGAACTCCTACTTACGTTTCAAGGCTCAATTCAGATGTCTTATGGAGACACCATGAGACTGCATAACCAAGCTTAGCAGAGTTAAGGAAAGGGCTTCTTCTACACCTTGACTTAGAACAGAGATGTTTCTGGAACAACACAGACCTGACAGGAACACAGTAGCACCTGAAGGGATAAAAAAAATTACAGTATATGTCATTGTAGAAAATATAGGAATGCAAGCTTTGTGCAGTGGCAGTGTCATAGTCAATGAGGTCTATCTGAGGTGTGATTATTGCTAATTGAAAACTTTTCCCAATACCCTGCTGTGACAACTTGCAATATAGTCAGCATTGGCAATTTTTGACAGTCTTCACGGAGACTGAATTAAAAAAAAGAAAAAGAAAAGAAAATATAGGAATGCAGGACAGTATACAATAAAAAAATCCAAATCGCCCATAATAGAACCACATGGATACAGAACTATTAGCAACTTACTGTATTTTAAAAGGTATTTTATTTCCAGACAATTTTAAATCATTAATAAATTATGGTAAATCCATATAATACAGCCAGTAAAATAGATTTTTAAAGAATATTTAATGACATGGTAGAATGTTTGTGATATAATAAAAATTCATGTCATATTTTTTCAGTATGATCTGAATTTTGTAAAAAGAAAACATATACACATCTACATACATACATTTAAAACTCCTGAGAATTGATTAATAAACAAATGAATTATAAATGAAAAATAATTGCAAATTCCTTGTCACTCTCTAAGTCATCCAAGCCCATCTCTGAGTTGGAGTCTGTTTCTTTTCCTTCTTGAATCTGGTTAGGCCTGAGGCTGAGTTTACCGATAGAAAACAGAATAAATGATTCTGTGATAATTCTGGGCCCAGCTTTTAAGAGGACTGGAAATTTCTAATTCTTCCCTCTTGGAACTCAGCTGCCAAGCTATGAAGAGACCCAAGCAGCTATGGAGGAGCCATGTCGAGGATGATCATCCCCTTTGGCCAACAGCTGTAGTCAGCACTAGCCGGTATTCCTGCCAGCTTGCCAGGCATATGAATGAACCATCTTCAAAGTGGATCCTCCCTCCTCCAGGGAGGAATACACAAATGGTGGATTGCTGCTGGCTAAAATCAGAGGTCTTTATGACTTTTCCTCCTTTGTTCATCAGATTGCTTTCTTTCACTTGGCTTCTTCATACTTCAATATTACCTTCTTCAATTTTTGATAATTTGCCTGGGTGATTAGTTAAGATGATTTCTCATTAGAAAATGCTGTGGGAAAATACACATATATCATATATTTTATGTATGTAGTTTCCCAGTTTTCAGCAGCACAATAACCATTTTTAACTAGGAAGACATACTTTTTTCAAAGACTTGTCCAAAAATGTACCAGGTTGCTGTTTGGTGCAATAAGCAGGTATTTATTAGGGAGAAGTATAAAGGCATGTGAGAGGCCATGTGCCTCTTACTACTCTATCTGATTCAGGTCAGATGGAGGTTGACTGTGTTTTCTAACTGAATGAATGGACTTTTTAATAAAAGATAATCTAGCCAGGTGCAGGTGGCTCACACCTGTAATCCCAGCACTTTGAGAGACCAAGCCAGAAGTTTGAGACCAGCCTGGGTCACATAGCAAAACTTTGTCTCTACAAAAAATTTTTAAAAATAGCTGGGCATGGTGGTGTGTGCCTATAGTCCCAGCTATTTGGGAGGCTGAGGCAGGAAAATTGCTTGAGGCCAGGAGTTCAAGACTGTAGTGAGCTATTATAGAGCCACTGTAATTCAGCCTATGCAACAGAGCAAGACCCTTACCCTTAAAAAAAAAAAAAAGATTATCTGCCTAATGTATTCAGTCATACCAAAGCAAGGAGTGCCAACCATGTCTGTTTTTTGGAATCATTCCAAGATATAGAGCTCTAAGAGAGGATATTCCATACTGTAAGGCCTTAGTAGCATAAAACATTACCCTGGTCCAAAATTGCTTTTAAAATTCTGCTCCCCACTCCCTCCCAAAAAAATACTGGACAATAATACATTCAACTTCACATGAAGTCTGAATATGAATAATTCATTTTAATTATTTGCATGTATTTAGAACATCATTACACAATGTTCACATGCCTGCTATTTTAGCAACAATAAGACTTTGGACTAAGCATGCTTTTGCCTTAAATCCAAGATAGCTAAATTTGGACATATGTCTGTAGAACTACTCACTCCTAGGAGGAAGGAGATTCTTCAGAATCAGCTCTATTCATGTGTTTGTAGTAAGCCATCTCTGAGTTGTTTTTATTCACAACACTTCTGACACCAAACGTGGGGTTTTCGCTCACATCAATCCATTCTCTAACTCTTCGGACACAAACTAGATGTTCTACAATTCAATTCAATTCTGACACTGTCTACCTAGAGTGAGTGCAGACCCCACAGGTTAAGGGATTGGTCCCAAAAGACTGCTCCCACTTCAGATACCAGTTGCCAGTTTGGGCCACCCATACTCCTGAGCATCTGGTTATAAAGTAGGGGGATTCCTACAACCCTCTCCTCAGGTTCACAGAACTCAAGGCAGTCATCTACTTACTATTTCCAGTTTCTTACAACGGATAGAATTTAGGAACAGCCAAATGGAAGAGATGCATAGGGCAATGTATGGTAGGGGGGATGGGGGAGGAATTTCTAAGCCCTCTTTGTGTCCCCACCCTCCTCCCAGCACTTCAATGTGTTCACCAACCCAGAAGCTCTCCAAGCCTGATTGTTTAGGTTGTTTTTTTTTTTTTTTATAGAGGCTTCATTACATGGGCATGATTGATTAAATCATTGGTGATTAGTGACTGAACTCCATCTGCAGCCCCTTTCCCCTCACTGGAAGTTGGGGGTAGTGGGAAGGATGAAAATTCCAGCCTTCTTATCACATGATTGGCTCCTCTGGCAACCAGCCCCTAACTTCAAGCCATCTAGGGGCCCACAATGAATAATGAAAAATGCTTTAATCAACCCTATTGCTCAGGAAATTCCGGGAATTTTGGAAGCTATGCCAAGAACTGGGAACTGGCGGAGCATGGTGGCTCAAACCTGTAATTCTAGCACTTTAGGAGGCCCCCTGTCTTGAACCAGGAGTTCAAGACCAGCCTTGGTAAGATGGCAAAACCCCATTTCTAAAAAAAATATATAAAAATTAGCCAGACATAGTGTTCCATGCCGGTGGTCCCCATTACTCAGGAGGCTGAGTTGGGAGGATCACCTGAGACTGGGGAAGTTGAAGCTGTGAGCCGTAATGGTGCCAACTGCATTCTGCATTCAAGCCTGGAGGGCACCTGCCTAAAAAAAAAGAATTGAAAATGATATTTCTTTTTACCACACCAACTTCTGAGTTTTCCTTCTATAGCCCATTAACAAAAACAAACACTCCCCACCCTCATAACTGTTTCTTCTAGGAGAGATACAAAACTTATTTCTTTGGTGAAGATCTCTACTTTAAGTTGGGGATTCACATGATTATGCCCTTGGCAATATTAACTGACTCATTCATTCAGTCAGTAAATTCTTTTTGAAGCATTGTCTTAGGTATCGTTCTGAATGCTTCAGGTTTAGGTGTGAACCAAAGAGATAAAGTCTGTTCTCATGGAACTCAAATTTAGGGGGGGTAATTCAGTCAATGAAAAAATGAGTAAACAAAATAATTTCAGGTACTGCTATGAAGAAAATATAACCCAGTGATGTGCTAGAGATTGTCTGGGAGACTACTTTAGATTCCCTGCCAAGGGAAGGCTCTCTAAGCAGGGGGTCTCCAAAGCTAAGCCACCCTTCCCATCACAGCCTGATCTAACAAGGAGGGATTGAGAAAAACAAGCAGTACTTCTCTGTGTAATATGCAAAAAACATTTTTCAATGCTTGTGGGAATGGGAAATAATTTTAGGGAGATTCTTTTGCTGTGAACTGATTTTTTTTTTCTTAGAATCACTATAGTTCAAAATTCCAGAAAATTTTGATCTTATACGAACCCATCTCCAGCTGTTCTTAAATTGTGAATTTTCCTTCAGGCATTTTTTCTGTTGTGTAATCTCCTATCTTCTTTCCTTTTTTACCTTCTCCTCTGATATCCCATTAGAAATACAGAGTCATTTACTATTGAGTCTGGTCAACCACATGCATTTTGAAATATTTACTTCCAAATGAAAGATGAGTAATTTACATCTAAAAAGAGCTTTTAGCACTGAGTGTCTCAGTCATCACATATCTCAGTTATGTGATATATGACATATCACATATATGACATATCACATAACTGATACGACTTGGTTCACTTTTTTTTTGGACAGGGTCTCACTCTGTCTTCCAGGCTGGAGTGCAGTGGTGAGATCTCAGCTCACTGCAACTTCCATCTCCCAAGTTCAAGCGATTCTCCTGCCTCGACCTCCTGAGTAGCTGGGATAACAATTGTGTGCTACCATGTCCGGCTAACTTTTTTGTATTTTAAGTAGAGACAGGGTTTCACCACGTTGGCTAGGCTGGTATTGAACTCCTGATCTCAAGTGCTCTGCCCACGTTGGCCTCCCAAAGTATTGGGTTATGGTTGTGAGCCACTGCATCCAGCCATCTTTTGCATTAATGGGTGCCATGATATTTTGAAGACAGCACAGAGTGGTGAAAGACCACGGGCTTTGGGGTCAGGTCTAGCTTTGAGTCCCTACTCTTCCACTTGCTGTCTGAGTGAATGTGATCAAATTACTTAATCTTTTCTGGCTGGAAATCATAGCTACATTTTAGGGCTATAGCACCAAAGATATTCAATGACAATTGTCTGGCAAACACTAGGCACTTAATTTGCAGAAGTTATTACTATTATTCTAGTCATGCTCAGTAATCTATATAAGCTCTTGGATTCTATATATGGTTGCGTCTGACATTTCCACTTTTGCCTTTTAAAATCTGCTGTGAATGTACTTGCAAATATAAACCTTGTGTCTTCCAAATGGAAAGGGGAAAATCCCAATTAAGATTACATTGCATAAAAGTAAGTGTGCTGGAATTAGAGCTATGTGATATTAAACAGATTAATTTCCATGGGCTGTTGATGCAGTCATAAGCCTAAAATAATTTGGCAGAGCTAATCCAGACTAGCAAAAACACACTTCTGAACTGGCACATAGCACAAAAGGTAGTTCTCCTTATGCCCAAATTTAGATGTTGACTCATGCAAGCTGGGTTAAACATCTGAGGAACAAAGTGATATCACCCAAGGAGGCAGGATGACCTCATTCTCCAAATGTTTCTCGTCTGTCTGGTTTTGGGGATTAGACCTTTTTAGTTCCTATTAATCATAATTTCCATTGGTTGCTTTTAAATACTACCCTCCTTAAGAGATGCAACATCAGCTCCTGCCTATCTTTAAATTTCCTGTGTATTGTATTCTTTTTCCTTGTCTGACATGGTATTTTGTTTCTACCCTACTCATTCTATTGAAAGTGGTCTCAAAGGAGCCACTAAAAATGGTCTAGTTGCTCAACCCAATAGCTTTCTTTTTTGTTTTTCTCTGGATCTGTGTATGGTGGTTGACACTGTTGATGGATTCCTTTTCCTTGTCACTCTCTTTCTTTGCTTTCCTATGCTTGTATCAGGGTTCCCTTAATTCCAAAAGTCAGTTCTTAGAAGCCTCCTTCCTATGTTTCTCTTCTACAAGCCACCATGAGATGTTCTCCAGAGTTACAATTCAAGCCCTTTTCCCTGTTCACACACTCTCCCCACCAGCATGTCACCCTGTGTCCCCACTCTTATGCACCTTCCCCCACACTCAACCTGTTCAGTTCATTGAATCTGCCCCAACTAAGAACATTCAATTTTCTCCATTATTTTCACAATAAAGCCCAGGCAATCTTAGAAGACCATTAAATGCTTTATAACTGGGTCTTAGCAAATCTTTCGAGCTTTATCCTGACTACTAAGTTTCTCTGCCCCTGCTCATGCTGTTTCTTTGTCTCTCTCCATTCTGCCTTCTTCAAAAATCTTGGAAATCCTCCAAGATCGAATTCAAATGTCACTCTGCAAAATCTTCCTTAGCACCTTCCTCCCTGTTCCCCTAGTGGAATTAGTGCCTTTATCATATTTCCCATATCATTTTTTTCTATACGACTGTGTAGTACTTCCCATGTTTTATTACTCTCTGTTCTGGACTTGTTTGTTCCCTTAAATAGGGACTTCTTGAGAGAAATGACATTACCTTCTGTGTCTTATTATTATTCATACTACTCAGCACAGTACCTTGCAGATAACTGTGTCCTGGAGAAATGTTTCTTTATTGAACCTATTGAATTGAACCTATTTTTCAAAGATCAGTCTTCTAATCAGGTGCAGTTGCGTTGCTACTTAAAACATGAGAGAGAGAGGGAGAGAGAGAGAATCTCTGTCATCAGCTCATTGTATCTTAGCTGTATTTAGGTCTTCATACCAAAGCTCTTTTCTACTCTCTATACATAATTAAACTGTGGACAAAATAAAGGTGTTCCGTGCTATGTATAACCAACTCCCTGGTCAGCTAAATTTCAATGCAGAATCAGAAGAAAGAATCAGAATGTCTAACCTACTGTACGGGAATAGTGTCTATTTAATTAAGTTGGACAAGCTCTTCTATGACACCAGGGTATTATCTAGTACATTTCTTCTCCTAGGAGATTAAATAGGGCCTGGATACATGTTATAATAAATGCACACAAGCTCTAATTTTGTTCAGCAAAATAAATGGTTACTTAAAACTAAGCCTGGATAGACTCAATTGTATCATGTAACTAAGCCAGACAGAAAAAAGCCTTATTCTAGTGGTTGTGAAGTGCACTGTTTTTCTACTTTCAGCCACTCTATTCAGCCACGATCTACTTCACCAATGATCTCCATATAGGAATATCTAGTGGGTTTTTTTTTTTTTTAAAACTCAGGACATCATAAAGGCAACAGAAAAAATATCTATTGTGAATGATGAAAACTCTACTGCTTAATAAGGGCACATACAATTTATAATATACATTTCTATTAAAATAATTGCTGGCATACATTGAGCAATAGCATGTATATGTTAAGCACTGGTTCAATACCTTACATGGATTATCTCATTTCCCCACAATAATCCTATGAGGTTGGAACTATTATTATCCTCATTTTATACATGAGGCAACTGAAGGTCAAGTAACTCCCTAGTGTCACAGAGCTACTAAGCCGTGAGCTATGAGTCAAAGTCTGACAATCCATAAGCAATGTGGCTAAGGAAATGTGGCCAAGCAGGTCTTACTCTTCGCTTATGCATTTTTTCCAGCCCAGTCTTAAGATCCTTAAATCCTTAAGGACTGAGGCTTTGTCAGTTATATCTACAGAAGACTTTTATCTCTTTTTGAAGCGTAAAAGGAAAAGAGAAAGGGAAAAATGGAAAGCAAGTCAAATTATATGAATTCACAGTTTTCTGCTCAAACCTTGGTTGATAGCTACATGTGGCTAAGTGGAAGCTATGCTCAAAGTTCTGTAGGTCCTTTGCAGAATGTCCGGCTTCATCTTAGCAGAAACAAGTCTCCTTTTTGTGGATCTCCCCTCTGCATTCCCAGGGGAGCTCTATAACATGGAGCCCAGGGGGCTCGAGTACAGAATTGTCAAGCACTGCCATGCAATTATTGTATTTACAGAGACATTTTTCTTTTGTAAGCTGACATTTCTCCTTCTCTTTTTTCCAATGTTACCAGAAAAATGCCTCCATATTGCTTTTGAAGACAATGAGCCAAAAGATTATTTATTAGCCTATCCTAATTCTTAGCAGAAGTCTTGAATATAGTGCTGTGCCTTTCTACTGCCAAGATAGGCTACTTGTAAATATTTCTTTACAGCTGCCAGTTATTATTGTGGCATGATCAGTCTGCTCCTGAGAAAGGTGGCTTCCTACATTGTGTCTCCAAGAATGTTAGTGTCTCTCAAATTACTTAGAGGCTATTGTTTAAAAGAGAATTGCAATAATTATTAAATGCAAAAATCAATGCCTTTTATTAGCAAATTGCATTAAAAATCTTAGATGGAAAAAAAATCTTATATGGATTATTAACAATCATTAATAATGATCATGTGGCAAAATGCAAAACATCTGACATATGTTGCTGAGGGTGTGGGAAAACAGATATCATATGTTACTTGTAGGAGTATCAATCAATTGGTAAAACTTTTCATAGATAGCAATTTAGCAATAGCTATTGACATTGCAAATGCATTTACAGATGATTCATAACTGATTCATTGTTGCATTATTTTGTAACAGGAAAAGACTGCAGTCAAATCAGCCATCAATAAGGTACCTAAATGCAAACCTAAAAAAGATTGAGAAAGCTCTATGGGTAATACAGAATAGTGTCTAAACTCTGTGTGGGGGGCTGTGTGTGGGTGGATGTGTGTGGGTGTTTATATACAGTGCTGTGCTGGTAAATATTCAACAACCAGCCCCACAAGTGTAGTTTCATAAATGTTGGTAGACAAAAGAGATGAAAGTGAAACAGGTAGACATATTTTGGAGCTTCACTGGTACATCAGTGATATGCATGACCTCTTTGCTGAATCAGATATTAATTTAAAATACTGGAAGGATCTCTCCTCAATTTTTTGTTCTATTATTCACAATGATAAACTTTGAAATTTAATTTGTATTATTAATTATTTTTATCATCCTTTTCATAAGTCTAGATAATGAACAAAACAAAGAATTAAGTTCTGATTTGTATCATTTGCTGATTTCTGTGGCAGAAATACTCCCAAAATGGCCATTTTCAAGATGCCAATGTGTCATCATGGAATACAGAGTTTCCATGTATTCTGGAGAGACACACATACCTCTACGCACATCATTATATAGTATTTCTACCATATGTATACAGCAGATGCAAATAATCTCAAGAGCACAAACAGTGAAATGTAGTGAAATAATTTGGAAGAGATTAATTTTTAGTGGTTATTAGCTTTGTACAACTTATTAAAGTAATAAAGTAAGTTATTTTTAAATAATGGCTGTGTTTAATTAGCAGCTGATGAAATTCTTATAAACAATTGGCTCTCCCAAGTTGGTATGAGCCAGAGCCAGCATACCACTGTGTGTATAATTAATTTAAATTCAAATTAACAAATTCTGCATTTATTTATTAAAGAAACAAATATTCATTTAGCATCTACAATGCAGAATGGTTGCTGCCCTCTTGGAACAGGGTCCCAGCAGAAAACAGAAAGCATACTAAATGCTTTCAGTTTCCTTAAGAAACAGAAGGAAAATTCAATGAGGGGACTATTTATAAAGGAGTAAACAAGGTTAAGGAAACACAAAGAGAGGCTGA
Organism: Cheracebus regulus; assembly: GCA_963574635.1. NCBI lineage: Eukaryota > Metazoa > Chordata > Mammalia > Primates > Pitheciidae > Cheracebus > Cheracebus regulus. The sequence goes on from CAUYQU010046935.1 coordinate 72,971, forward strand.
CACATCTGTTAATATATGAGAAGGTACTCAGATATTAAATTGTACACTTTAAGTGGGCAAGTTGTATGACATGTGAATTATATCTCCATCAAGCGGTTTTAATAAGAGAGAAAGAGAGGCTGAGTCTCCCAGGGACTAACTAGCAATGGCAGGGAGCCATTATTCATACGGCCTATGGGTCAGCAGGAGGAACAGTGTTATCAGAAACCTGTGAGAGATGAAAACACAGAGGAAGGGCTAACTAGCAAGAGCTGTGTTTAAAGAGAGACTTAGTGCCCCAATTGTAGCTCGAAAGCAGAGAGAATTGGAGGAAAAAACCCAGAGGAAGGGCTAACCAGCAAGAGCTGTGTTTAAAGAGACTTAGTGCCCCAACTGTAGCTCTAAAGCAGAGAGAATAGCCCAAAAATTCTCCTCTCCTGCTCTTCAATCTCCTATTGATGTCTCCCACTGGCCAAACTCAACTGTAAGTGAGAGGGCAAGGGAACTTGAGAGATCCATTTATAAATGCCAACTCCCTAGGGCATAGAACAGATCCATAAGGGTCTGAATCTGAGGGCAAACAAAGGAGAGTCAGCACACACACACACACACACAGAAAGAGATAAGAGTTTTTGCCAATATAGTATAGGTATAGAATATCTCTAGAAGAAACACAAGAAAATTGTTAACACTGGTTGGCTTCAGGGAATGAAGAAGATAGAACAACATAGGCTTTTCACTCCATAACATTTTGTGACTTTTGAATTTTGAAGTACGTAAATATATTACCTATTTCAAAAAATACATAGCATCTAAATTTAAAAAGTGAAAATAAACCAAAACCCAAGTGATTTTGTGACAGTCATTAAGGCTGTTCACAAATACACCAATTCTTCTCTCCTGAACACAGAGTAGGATTATAATTCTCCAATCCTGCTGAAGTTAGGTGTTGGCCAATATCTTATTTGACAAATGAAATATGAGCAGAACTAACATATGTCCCATTCAGGCAGAAGCCTTGAAAGTCAATGGATTTATTGCCATTTTCCTATTTTCCTGCCTTATAAGTGTGGAAGCATCTATCTAGATGGGAGTTCCTGTTAACCAGAGTCTATGACTTATAAGGAGCATACACCCACCCTTCAACCACTTCACTATAATGAACAAGTAGCATGAGTGAGAAATAACTATTGTTGCTTTAAATTACTGAGCTCATGGGATTGTTTGCTACTACAGTATACACTAGCTTATCCTCACTGATACAGGATTGACTCCTGATATTATTTCCAAATCCAAAATATAAAGTTTTTAAGAATATTTATATTTACCCTCTTGTATTAAAAACAACTCACATATTTCCATCCACAGAAACATTATTGATTGTAATGATAGTACAAATATTAACTTATGAATATTAATACCAAGTCTAAATTTAGCAACTTGTATCAGTGCTTCAAAAATACACAACTCTGGCTGGGCACGGTGGCTCATGACTGTAATCCCAGCATTTTGGGAGGCTGGGGTAGGCAGATCACCTGAGGTCACGAGACCAGCCTAGCCAACATTGGGAATCTTCATCTCTACTAAAAATACAAAAGTTAGTCGGCCATGGTAGTGCACACCTGTAATTCTAGCTACTCAGGAGGTTGAAGCAGGAGTATTGCTTGAACCTGGGAGGAGGAGGTTGCAGTGAGCTAAGATTGCACCACTGCACTCCAGCCTGGGTGACAGAGCGAGACTCTGTTTCAAAACAAAACAAAACACACCTTTTGGGCAAGCAATTCTTCTCCTAAAAATCAATTCTAATGAAATAGACAACAATAATGATGAAATTTTGTTGAAAGATTGTTATACACCAGGTCCTATTCTAAGTGCTTTTTATAAATTAATTTAGAATGTTTATAGCAATCCTTTGATACATAACCTATTATTACCTATTCATATTACACTTTTATACAATAAGACTGAGGCTTAGAGATGTTAAGAAACTTATAAAAGTTCTATAACTATCAGGTAGAGTATCTGGAATTTTCATCTGTGAGCTTGACTCCAGAGCCCATGCTTTCAACCACTATGATATAATTTTCTGCTACTTCTTAAATAGATGTATGTTAATTGTAGCATTGCTTTAGAATATCAAAAGTGGGAAATAACTTTAATGTGCAAGAGTGGTTGAAGCAATTGTGGTAGCACTATGTGATAGAATACTATACATGTACATTCATTTTTTAAAAATCACAAAGAGGCACATGAAAAGATACTGTGTTGAGAAGGGTGTGGAGAAAAGGGCACCTTTGTACCCTGTTGGTGGAACTGTAAATTAGTACAGCCATTCTGGAAAACAATATGGAGGTTCCTTGAAAACTGAAAACCATACGATCCAGCAATTCCTCCTCTAGGTCTGTATCCAAAGGTACTGAAATTGGTACACAGAAAAGATGTCCACACTTCCATGTTCACTGAAGTGCTGAAGTAAAGTAAAATATAGAGATAAATCTCTAATTAAAAACATTTTTTTGGGAAGCAAAAATTGTAGTTCAGGACATACACATAGATTGAGTGGTCTTCCTTGAGTATGTCTGAGGAACAAAAAGAAGCTTGGAGGTTTTATAAAAACAAGAAATGTTACTTATTGGTTTTTCTGTTTGTCTTCTGAGACAGGATCTGACTCTGTCATTCAGGCTGGAGTGCAGTGGTGTCATCATGGCTCACTGCAGCCTTGACCTCCCCAGGCTCAGGTGATCTTTCCAACACAGCCTCCCAAGTAGCTGGGATTACAGGTACATACCACCATACCTGACTAATTTTCATAGTTTTTTGTAGAGATGGGGTTTTGCCACGTTGCCCAGGCTAGTCTCCAACTCCCGAGCTCAAGCAATCCACCAGCTTTGGCCTCCCAAAGTGCTGGGATTACAGAACCACTGCACCTGGCCCCTACTTAATTGTTTTGAAAGAACATTCACTGGTGCTAGTAAGGTTCTGAAGAGCTGGTGAGCTCTGACTGGTAAGTGATGGTGGTGGGTAAAATTAAGAGTCACAGCAGGTTGTTTGAATAGGCATTAGGTAAAACTGGTTTCAAGTTACAGCAGGCAGTTTCAGCAGCCAGGTTTGCAGAGAATTACATTCTTGGAGCAATGTTATGTGCCCTGAGTACCTTTTCCCTGGCCTCTTGACTCTGTTTTAGCTGGGTATGACAAAAATGACCTATTAAATAATTTTCATAATCAACTTTCACAGCAACGTTATTAACAATAGCCACAGTGGAGGTGGCTGGCAAGATGGCCAAGGAGGAACAGTTCTGGTCTGCACCTCCTAGTGAGATCAACGCAGAAGCAGGGTGATTTCTGCATTTACAACCTAGGTACCTGGTTCATCTCATTGGGACTGGTTAGACAGTGGGTGCAGCCCATGGAGGGCAAACTGAAGCAGGGTGGGGTGTTGCCTCACCCAGGAAGCACAAAGGGTCAGGGAACTCCCTCCCCTACCCAAGGGAAGCTGTGAGGAACCGTGCAGTGTGGAATGATGCATTCTGGCCCAGACACTACGCTTTTCCCACGGTCTTCGCAACTCACAGACCAGGAGTATAGGCACCTCGGGTGCCTATACCATCAGGATCCTGGGTTTCAAGCACAAACCTGGGAGGCTGTTTGTGCTGACACCAAGCTAGCTGCATGAATTTTTTTTTCATACCCCAGGGACATCTGGAATGCCAATGAGACACAGCTGTTCTCTCTCCTGGAAAGGGGGCTGAAACCAGGGAGCCAAGTGGTCTGCATCAGTGGATCCCACCCTGACTGAGCTCAGCAAGCTAAGATTCACTGGCTTGAAATTCTCACTGGTAGCACAGCAGTCTGAAGTTTACCTGGGATGCTTGAGCTTGGGGGAAAGGGTATCAGCCATTACCGAGGCTTGAGTAGGCGGTTTTCTCCTAACAGTGTAAATAAAGCCACCAGGAAGTTTGAACTGGGTGGAGCCCACTGCAGCTCAGCAAAGCCACTGTAGCCAGATTGCCTCTCTAGATTCCTCCTCTCTGGGCAGGGCATCTGTGAAAGAAGGGCAGCAGCCCCAGTCAAGGGCTTATAGAAAAAACTTCCATCTCCCTGGGACAGAGCATCTGAGGGAAAGGGCAGCTGTGGGCATGGCTTCAGCAGACTTAAATGTTCCTGCCTACTGGCTCTGAAGAGAGCAATGGATCTCCTAGCACAGTGCTCGAGCTCTGCTAAGGAAAAGACTGCCTCCTCAAGTGGGTCCCTGACCCCTGTGCCTCCTGAGTGGGAGACACCTCCCAGCAGGGGTCAACAGACACCTCATACAGGAGAGCTCCAGCTGGCATCTGGCAGATGCAGCTCTGGGACAAAGCTTCTAGAGGAAAGAACAGGAAGGAATGTTTGCTGTTCTGCAGCTTCCGCTGGTGGTATTCAGGCAAACAGTGTCTGAAGTGGACCCCTAGCAAACTTCAGCAGACCTGCAGGAGGAGAGCCTGACTGCTGGAAGGAAAACTAACAAACAGGAATAGTATCAATATCAACAAAAACTCCATACGGAGGTCACCAACATCAAAGACCAAAGGCAGATAAATCCATGAAGATGAGGAAAAACCAGCGTAAAAATGCTGAAAATTCCAAAAACCAGAATGATGCTTTTCCACCAAAGAATCACAACTTCTTGCCAGCAAGGGAACAAAACAGGATAGAGAATTAATTTGACAAATTGACAGAAGTAGGCTTCAGAAGGTGGGTAATAACAAATTCCTCTGAGCTAAAGGAGCATGTTCTAACCCAATGCAAAGAAGCTAAAAAAAACTTGAAAAAAGGTTAGAGGAATTGCTATTTAGAATAATCAGTTTAGAAAAGAACATAAATGACGTGATGGAGCTGTAAAACACAGCACGAGAACTTTGTGAAGCATACACATGTATCAATAGCTGAATTTGTTAAGTGCAAGAAAGAATATCAGATATTGAAGATCAACTTACTGAAATAAAGCATGAAGACAAGATTAGAGAAAAAAAAATGAAAAGGAATGAACAAAGCCTCCAAGAAATACAGGACTATGTGAAAAGACCAAACCTATGTTTGATTGTTCCTGAAAGTGACAGGGAGAGTGGAATCAAGATGGAAAACACACTTCAGGATATTATCCAGGAGAACTTCCTCAACCTATCAAGGCAGGCTGACATTCAAATCCAGGAAATACAGCGAACACCACTAAGATATTCCTTGAGAAGAGCAACTCCAAGACACATAATCATCAGATTCACCAAGGTTGAAATGAAGGAAAAAATGTTAAGGCAGCCAGAGAGAAAGCTTGGGTTACCCACAAAGGGAAGCCCATCAGACTCACAGCGGATCTCTCGGCAGAAACCCTACAATCCAGAAGAGAGTAGGGGGCAATATTCAATATTCTTAAAGAAAATAATTTTCAACCCAGAATTTCATATCCAGCCAAACTGAGCTTCATAAGTGAAGGAGAAATAAAATCCTTTCCAAACAAGCAAACACTGAAAGATTTTGTCACCACCAGGCCTGCCTTACAAGAGCTCCTGAAGGAAGCGATAAAAATGGAAAGGAAAGAGCAGTACCAGCCACCTCAAAAATATACCTCATTGTAAAGACCATTGACACTATGAAGAAACCACATCAACTAACAGGCAAAATAACCAGCTATCATCATAATGACAGGAACAAATTCACATAACAGTATTAGCCTTAAACCTTAATGGACTAAATCCCCCAATTAAAAGACACAGACTGGCAAATTGGAAAGAGTCAAGACCCATCGGTGTGCTGTATTCAAGAGACCATTCTCACATGCAAAGACACACATAGGCTCAAAATAAAGGAATGAAGGAAGAGTTACGAAGCAAATAGAAAGGAAAAAAAAAGCAAAAGTTGCATTCCTAGTCTCTTATAAAACATACTTTAAAACAGTGAAGATCAAAAAAGACAAAAAAAGGGCATTACATAATGGCAAAGGGTTCAATGCAACAAGAAGGGCTAACTATCCTTAATATATACGCACCCAATACAGGAGCACCCAGATTCATACAACAAATTCTTAGGCCTACAAAGAGACTTAGACTCCCACACAACAATAGTCAGAGACTTTAACACCCCACTGACAATATTAGACAGATCAACGAGACAGAAAATTAACAAGGATATTCAGGACTTGAACTCAGCTCTGGACCAAGTGGACCTAACAGACAGCCACAGAACTCTCCACCCAAATCAACAGAATATATATTCTTCTCAGCACCACATAGCATTTATTCTAAAATTGACCACATAATTGGAAATAAAATACTCCTCTGCAAATGTAAAATAACAGAAATCATAACAAGCAGTCTCTCAGACCACAGTGAAATCAAATTAGAACTCAGGATTAAGAAACTCACTAAAATTGCACAACTGCATGGAAACTGAGCAGCCTGCTCCTGAATGACTACTAGGTAAATAACAAAATTAAGGCAGAAATAAATAAGTTCTTAGAAACAATGAGAACAAGGACGCAATATACCAGAATCTCTGGGACACAGCTAAAGCCGTGTTCAGAGGGAGATTTATAGCACTAAATACCCAAAGGAGAAAGCAGGCAAAGATCTAAAATTGACACCCTAACTTCACAATTAAAAAAACTAGAGAAGCAAGAGCAAGCAAATTCAAAAGCTAGCAGAAGACAAGAAATAGCTAAGATCAGAGCAGAACTGATGGAGATTCAAAGAATCACTGAATCCAGGAGCCGGTTTTTTGAAAAGATCAACAAAATAGATGGACTGCTAGCCAGACTAATAAAGAAGAAAAGAGAGAAGAATCAAATAGACAGAATAAAAAATGATAAAGGGGATATCATCAACAATCCCACAGAAATACAAACTATTATCAGAGAATATTATAAACACCTCTATGCAAATAAACTAAAAAATCTAGAAGAAATGGATAAATTCTTGGACACGTACACCCTCCCAAGACTAAACCAGGAAGAAGTCGAATCCCTGAATAGACCAATAACAAGTTCTGAAATTGAGGCAGTAATTAATAGCCTAAAAAAGCCCAGGACCAGTCAGATTCACAGCTGAATTCTACCAGAGTTACAAAGAGGAACTGGTAACATTCCTTCTGAAACTATTCAAAACAAGAGATAAGGAGGGACTCCTTCCTAACTTATTTTATGAGGCCAGCATCATCCTGATATAAAACCTCACAGAGACACAGCAAAAAAGAAAATTTCAAGCCAATATCCCTGATAAATATCAATGCAAAAATCCTCAATAAAATACTGGCAAACCAAATCCAGCAGCACATCAAAAAACTTATTCACCATGATCAAGTCAGCTTCATCCCTGGGATGCAAGGCTGGTTCAACATATGCAAATGAATAAATATAATCTGTCACATAAACAGAACCAATGAGAAAAAAACCACAGATTACTCAACATATGCAGAAAAGGCCTTTGATAAAATTCAACCCCACTTCATTCTAAAAACTCTCAATAAACTAGGTATTGATGGAACCTATCTCAAAATAATAAGAGCTATTTATGACAAACTCACAGCCAATATCATACCAAATGGGCAAAAGCTGAAAGCATTCCCTGTGAAAATGGGCACAAGACAAGGATGCCCTCTGTCACTATCCTACTCAACATAGTATTGGAAGTTCTGACTAGGTCAATCAGGCAAAAGAAATAATTGAAGGGTATTAAAATAGGAAGAAAGTCAAATTGTCTCTGTTTGCAGATGACATGATTGTATATTTAGAAAACCCCACTGTCTCATCCCCAAATCTCATTAAGCTGATAAGCAACTTTAGCAAAGTCTCAGGATACAAAATTAATGTGCGAAAATCACAAGCATTCCTATATACACCAATAATAGACAAACAGAGAGCCAAATCATGAGTGAACTCCCATTCACAATTGCTACAAAGAGAATAAAGTACCTAGGAATACAACTTACAAGGGATGTGAAGATCTCTTCAACGAGAACTACAAACCACTGCTCAAGAAAATAAGAGAGGACAAACAAATGAAAAAACATTCCATGCTCATGGATAGGAAGAATCAATATTGTGAAAATGGCCATACTGCCCAGAGTAATTTATAGATTCAATGCTATCCCAATCAAGCTACCATTGCCTTTCTATACAGAATTAGAAAAAACTACCTTAAATTTCATATGGAACCCAACAAGAGCCTGCATAGCCAAGATAATTCTCATTAAAAAGAACAAAGCTGGAGGCATCATGCTATCTGACTTCAAACTATACAAGGCTACAGTAACCAAAACAGCATGGTATTGGCACCAAAACAGATATATAGACCAATGGAATAGAATAGAGGCCTCAGAAGTAACACAACACATCTATAACCATCTGATCTTTGACAAACCTGACAAAAATAAGCAATGGGGAAAGGATTCCCTATTTAATAAATGTTGTTGAGAAAACTGGCTAGCCATATGCAGAAAACTGAAATTGAACCCCTTCCTTACAACCTTTTACAAAAATTAACTTGATATGGATTAAAGACTTAAACATAAGACCTAAAACCATAAAAACCCTAGAAGAAAACCTAGGCAATACCATTTGGGACATAGGCACGGGCAAAGACTTCATGACTAATATGCCAAAAGCAATGGCAACAAAAGCCAAACTTGACAAATAGTATCTAATTAAACTAAGGAGCTTCTGCACAGTCAAAGAAACTATCATCAGAGTGAACAGCCAAACTATCAAATGGGAGAAAATTTTTGCAATCTATCCATCTGTCAAAGGGCTAATATCCAGAATCTACAAGGAACTTAAACAAATTTACAAGGAAAAAAACAACTCCATCAAAAAGTGGGCAAAGGATATGAACAGACACTTCTCAAAAGAAGACATTTATGCAGCCAACAAACATATGACAAAAACTCACCATCTCTAGTCATTAGAGAAATGCAAATCAAAACCACATTGAGATAGCATCTCACACCAGTTAGAATGGCAATCATTAAAAAGTCAGGAAACAACAGATGCTGGAGAGGATGTGGAGAAATAGGAACACTTTTATACTGTTGTTGGGAGTGTAAATTAGTTCACCCATTGTGGAAGACAGTGTGGTGATTCCTCAAGGATCTAGAACCAGAAATACCATTTCACCCAGCAATCCCATTACTGGGTATGTACCCAAGGGATTATAAACTATTCTACTATAAAGACTAATGCACGTGTGTTTATTGCAGCAATGTTCACAAGAGCAAAGACTTGAGACCAACTCAAATGCCCATCAATGATAGACTGGAGAAAGAAAATGTGGCACATATACACCATGGAATATTATGTAGCCATAAAAAAAGGATGAGCTCATGTCCTTTGCAGGGACATGGATGAAGCTGGAAACCATCATTCTCAGCAAACTAACACAGAAATAGAAAACCAAACACCACATGTTCTCATTCATAAGTGGGTGTTGAACAATGAGAATACATGAACACAGGGAGGGGTACATCACACACCGGGGCCTGTCAGGGGCTGGGGGGATAAAGGAGGTATAGCATTAGGAAAAAATACCTAATGTAGATGATGGGTTGATGGGTGTAGCAAACTCCATGGCATGTGTATACCTATATAACAAATCTGCACATTCTACACATATATCCCAGAACTTAAAATATAAAAACAAAACAAAAACCAAATAGCCACAATATGGAAACATCCATCAACAAATGAGTGAGTTTTGAAATGTGGTATATATACACAACAGAATACTGTCCAGCCTTAAAAAAAATAGGAAATTCCGTCATTTGCAACAACATGGATGAACTAGAGGATATTATGCTAAGTAAAATAAGCCAGGCACAGAAAGACAAATACCATATGATCTCAGTTATTTGTGAAGTCTAAAAAATATCCAACTCATAGAAGTAGAGAGTAAGGCCAGGTGTGGTGGCTCACACGTGTAATCCCAACACTTTGGGATGCCTAGGCAGGCAGATCACTTGAGGCTGGAAGTTCAAGATCAGCCTGGCCAACATGGTAAAACCCTGTCCCTACTAAAAATACAAAAATTAGCTGGGCATGGTGGTGCATATCTGTAGTCAGCTACTCGAGAGGCTGAGGCACAAGAATTGCTTGAACCCAGGAGACAGAGGTTGCAGTGAGCTGTGATTGCACCACTGCACTCTAGTCTGGACAACAGAGTGAGACTCCATCTCAAAAAAAAAGAAGAAGAAGAAACGAAGAAAAAGATGAAGAAGAAGACGAAGAAGACGACGAAGATGAAGACGAAGATGAAGACGAAGGAGGAGAAAGAGGAGGAAGAGGAGAAGGGGAAGGGGAAGGAGAAGGGGAAGAAGAAAAGAGGAAGAAGAGGAAGAAGAAGAGGAAGGAGAAGGAGAAAGAAGAAAGAAGGAAGAAGAAAGAAGAAGAAAGTAAAAAGGTGGTTACTAGAGTCCAGTAGGGGTGGAGGTGGTAAGGAAAGGGGAGAGGTTGGTCAAGTGGTACGAAGTTTCAGTTAGGAGTAATAAGTTCTGGTGATTCATTATTGCATAGCCTGGTGACCATTGTTAGTAATACTTTATTATACATTTCAAAACAGCTAAAAAAGAGGATTTTTAATATTCTCACCATGAAAGAAAAACATTTACAATACAAAACATACTTTTTCTTAAAGGAAAAAGTACTTTACTTGATGGAGATAGCACCGAATCTATAAATTACTTTGCGAAGTATGGCCATTTTCACAATATTGATTATTCCTAACCATGAATATGGAATGTTTTTCCATCTGTTTGTGTCCTCTCTTATTTCCTTGAGCAGTGGTTTGTAATTCTCCTTGAAGAGCTCTTTTACATCCTTTGTTAGTTGTATTCCTAGGTATTTTATTCTGTTTGTAGCAATTGTAAATGGGAGTTCACTTATGATTTGACTCTCTGTTTGTCTGTTGTTGATGTATAGGAATGCTTGTGATTTTTGCACATTGATTTTGTATCACAAGACTGTGCCGAAGCTGCTTACCAGCTGAAGGAGGTTTTGGGCTGAGACAATGGGGTCTTCTAAATATACAATCATGTCGTCTGCAAATAGGGACAATTTGACTTCTTCTTTTCCTAATTGAATGCCTTTTATTTCTTTTTCTTGCCTATTGCTCTGGCTAGAACTTCCAATACTATATTGAATAAGAGTGGTGAGAGAGGGCATCCTTGTCTAGTGCCAGTTTTTAAAGGAAATGCTTCTAGTTTTTGTCTATTCAGTATGATATTGGCTGTGGGTTTGTCGTAAATAGCTTTTATTATTTTGAGATTCGTTCCATTGATACCTAATTTATTGAGAGTTTTTAGCATAAAGGGCTGGTGAATTTTGCAGAACTAGAAAAAAACACTTTAAAGTTCATATAGAACCAAAAGAGAGCCTGCATAGCCAAGACAATCCTAACCAAAAAGAACAAAGCTGGAGACATCATGCTACCTGACTACAAAGTATACTACAAGGCTACAGTAATCAAAACAGCATGGTACTGGTACCAAAACAGAGCTATAGAATAATGGAACAGAACAGAGGCCTCGGAAGCAATGCCACACATCTACAACCATCTGATCTTTGACAAACCGTACAAAAACAAGCAATAGGGAAAGGATTTCCTGTTTAATAAATGGTGTTGGGAAAACTGGCTAGCTATATGCTGGAAGCTGAAACTGGATCCCTTCCTTACACCTTATGCAAAAATTAACTCCAGATGGATTAAAGATTTAAACATAAGAACTAACACCATAAAAACCCCAGAAGAAAACCTGGGCAACACCATTCAGGACATTGGCACAGGCAAGGACTTCATGACTAAAACACCAAAAGTGATGGCAACAAAAGCCAAAATAGACAAATGGGATCTAATTAAACTTCAGAGCTTCTGCACAGCAAAGGAAACAATAAGTAGAGTGAACCAGCAACCAACAGAATGGGAAAAAATTTTCATAATCTACCCATCTGACAAAGGGCTAATATCCAGAATCTACAAAGAACTAAAGCAGATTTACAAGAAAAAAATAAACCCATCCAAAAGTGGGCAAAGTATATGAACAGACACTTTTCAAAAGAAGACATTTATGCCAATAACAAACATATGAAAAAGTGCTCATCATCATTGGTCATTAGAGAAATGCAAATCAAAACAACATTGAGATACTATCTCATGCCAGTTAGAATGGTGATCATTAAAGAATCTGGAGACAACAAATGCTGAAGAGGATGTAGATAAAAAGGAACACTTTTACACTGTTGGTGGGAATGTAAATTAGTTCAACCATTATGGAAGACGGTGTGGTGATTCCTCAAGGATCTAGAAACAGAAATTCCATTTGACCCAGCAATCCCATTAGTGGGTATACACCCAAAGGATTATAAATCGTTCTATTATAAAGACACATGCACATGTATGTTTGTTGTAGTGCTGTTTACGATAGCAAAGTCCTGGAACCAACCTAAATGTCCATGAATGACAGACTGGACAAGGAAAACGTGGCACATATACACCATGGAATACTATGCAGTCATAAAAAAACGAGTTCACGTCCTTTGTAGAGACATGGATGAATCTAGAAACCATAATTTTCAGCAAACTGACACAAGAACAGAAAATCAAACACCACATGTTTTCACTCATAGGTGGGTGATGAACAATGAGAACACGGGCACAGAGAAGGGAACAACACTCACTGGGCTAGGTTGGGGAGGGTGGAGGGAAGGAGAGGGAAAGGACAGTGCGGGGCAGGGAGGATGGGGAGGGATAACACCAGGAGAAATTCCTGATGTAGGCGAAGCGGGAGTGGGATGAAGATAGCAAACCACCATGGCATGTATGTACCTACGCAACAATCCTGCAGGATGCAGGATGTGCACATGTACCCCAGAGCCCAAAGTACAATAATTTTAAAAAAAAACTTTACTTCCTATTTTTCAAAAAGTAGATGCATAAACAGTCTAGAAAGTTATGTCTAGATAGTGGGATTTTGCATGAGTCTTTCTTCGAAGTGCTTTACATGTGTTTTTTGATTTGCTACAACAACATGTATAAATTTTATATGTAAAAGTGCCACATCAAGCTCACAGAGTAGATACTCAAACTAGATTTCACAACAACTGCTTTATTTGGTAAGTAATCTCAAGGAACAGGAGGGGTGATGTGAAAGAGTGACACTGGGCTAGAAGGAAAGCCAAATCAAGGGTGGGTTATAAAGCTGACCACCACCCATGGGAAACTGAGGTCTTCTCTCTAGAAATTATTCCAAACAGCAATGTAAAATGAACCTCATCATTGTCTTCCTGAGGGAGATAAGACGGAAGGATTTATCCATGGCTTCCTTCCCCATTAGTCAAGGGTGTTCAGTTCCTCCGATTTCCAGGTTTGCACATTTGACAGAAGAGCTAAGAAGGTTGCTGCAGGTGTCCCACTGATTACAGCAGAGAAGCCTCAGGGCAGAAAACAACAGCCTGACAGAGCAGCTGGGGTGAGCTGCTGGAATGTAACTGAAGTGAAAAGGGGGAGGTGAGAGGGTGAGCATACGTGCACTTTATATAATATAATGTTGTGTAACATTAAAGATGGAAATATCTAGTTTTTCAAGCTGTGACTCTCTTGTTAATTAGAATGTTATAAGGCCCATGAGTAAGAGCAATCGTTACAGAAAAGGCCAAATGGAAGCTCCTGAAACTGCCAAACCTGCATCCAACCAAAATAGTATCACAGCTCCAAAGGACATAGAAGAGATTAGAGCCACTCTCAAAGATTTAAAGGCTGCAACGGTAGTGGTTCCCATTGAGTTACCCTTCTGGCATCCACAAAAACCAGATGGTAAATGACTGTGTGCTCCTTTAGTTTAACAAAGGAGTAGTCCCAATTGCAGTAGTCCCTATTGCACTGGGTGTGATATCTTTACTAGAGATGATTAACACAGCCTCAAGTATGTAGTATGCCATCATTGATCTGGTAAAAATAGTCTTTTCATACCAATCAAAAACGATGATAAAGGTAGTTTGCATTAGCAGGAAATGACAATTGTATATATTCACACGATTGCTCCAGGACTATATTAGTTCTCTTATTTTCTGTCATAGGGGTCTGTACTAGCTGGTCATTTCACAAAAATTACATTGGTCTATTTTGAGGATACATGATAATAAGCAAGATGTGGCATGTACTGTAGATGCCTTAATAGATATGTATAATCCAGAGGGTGTGACATTAACCCTATGAAGATCCAGAGGTCTGCCAGACTAGGACAGGACATGTACTCATGGCCTCTTTAAAGTAAAAAGTAGCTCGCTGCATCTTTCACTGCCTACTTGTAAGAAAGAAGTATACCACTTGTTAGGCTCCTTTGGTTCCACACTGGTAGAATGTGGCTCCTGGCAGGCTTCTGGGCCTCTATAGGCTGAGTACCTCACCACGGATACCTAGTGGCCATGTGGCCAGAACAGCTCATCATGAGCCAGATGATCTCAAAGCCCCAGGTTATAAGGATAGGTTGGCTCAGCAGGAATCTACTGTAAGAGAGAAGCAGTACACTGGATAGTGTGCTTGAGCAGGTGCACTAGGCACAGATAAGCTGCAGGAAAGCTGACCAGGCCCCCCTACCGAACCCCCTGCTGTGGCACTGACTGACATCTCTTCCTTGGCTCTCACCCATGACCTTATGGTGGCTTTTCTATGACTAGCTAACAGAGGAGAGAAACTCAAGCTTGATTCACAGTGGTCAGCTTGGTGAAGTTGATAGGGATTCACGAGTGACCTTGAAAGACCATGGTGTAGGCAAAGATAGCAGTGAGGCAAATCCTCTCAATGGAAAAGCCACATTAAAAAAATATTAAATTGCCTTTGTATATATTTACATATTAACATTCTTATGTGTATTAGCTTTACTTGCAAATTTATATAGGACTTAAAAATATTTTTATTGAGTATTGTTTAAATGATCTGGATTTAAATCACACCATCAGTTTAAAAAACAGGCATTTTGATGTTACTATTAACAATGTTGGCTGGATATAGTGGCTCACACTTGCAATCCCAGCACTTTGGGAGGCCAGGAAGTTGGGAAGATCTCTTGAGCCCAGGAGTTTGAGACCAGCCTAGGCAACATAGCAAAACCTAGTCTGTACAAAAAAATTTTTTAAATTAGCCCATATGATGGTGCACGCCTGTAGTCCCAGCTACTTGGGTGGCTGAGGTGGGAGGATTGCTTGTGCTAGGGAGGCTGAGGCTGCGGTGAGCTGTGATCACACCACTGTACTCTAGCCTGGGCAACAGAGTGAGATCCTGTCTCAACAAAGAAACAAAAATAATGTTAGTAGGAGAAAATAGAAGGAGAAGACTTCTAAGACCACATTGAAATCATGCATAAGAAATAATAGGCTCTTAGGGAATTCTATTATTATTGCCTCAGCAAGGGGAGATTTGGTAAGCCTTGATAAAACATCAAGAAGGCAGATAGAAATAGGAGAAGGACAACAGCATTTGAAAAACAAACAAATGCAGTTTTTGAAGCAGGAGCAGCCTCAAGAAACAGACCTCTGGAACACCAAACCAGGAAAGAAGAAGTGTTTATTATTACCGAACTGGGAAGGAAGAGGTGCTTATTATTACTGCCAGGAGAAAGGCTTTATGTTTTGTCTAAGAGAAGCTCCGCCTTTATATAGGCGTAGACTCTAGCTATTACACATGAAAGAATCTTAGGTTTACAGCCTTAGAAATTACAAGTGAAAGGGTCTTGGGTTTACAGTTTTAGAAATCACATATGAAAGAGTTTGGGGTTTACAGCTTTAGAAATCACATATGAAAGGGTCTTGGGTTTACAGTTTTAGGAATTACATGTGAAAGGGTCCTGGTCTCCGGATAGACAAGTGGGGTGGGGGTTTGATCTTGTTTAAGTAAAAACAGTGTCTTCTGGAGAGATTCCCCCATACCACACCTGCTATCTTATAGGAAGGTGATTTAGAAGGCGCCAGTTGGCCAGCCTTTTCTTCTATTGAAATGCAGTGTGGAAGTCAAGTGGGAGATGATCCTAGATGCCTGGGTCTCCTTCCTCACTTTGAATCAAGGTTCTGCCACTTCCTTTGAGTATGACTTTGGTAAAGTTATTTAATCTCTCTGGACCTCAGTTTCCTCCTTTGTAAAATCAGCCTGGTGATACCTTAACTAGGTTCTTGACAGGCATGCCAAGTACAGTTGTACAACCTATGAACAAAGGAACCTAGAGGAAGAGGTGAGAAGGGACTAGCATCCCACCTGGGCTCAGATCACTGAGCAGCATTTACCTTGCAGAAGTTTTGTTTCTAGTTTGCACAAGGCCCCTGTAGGTTACACCTTAGGACTGGATGCTTTAAGGATTTAAGAGACAACCCATTTGTAAAGCACTTAGTAAGCAGCAATCAATGGTAGCTGCTATTGTATTCTGTCACTTACTGAAAACCTACACTGCAAATAAAAGTCAGGACCCCGCCCTGTGTGATAGAGACAGCCACAACGGGAAGGGCAGGTCTCTGACAAAGTCTACTTCCCCAGGGACTCTAAAGGACATAAGGGCTTCTGGGCAGTTAGGAGACAATAAATTTTTGTTTAATGATTGAATAAATAGAAGGATCCTCTTCCTTCTTGTTTTTGAAAAAGTAACAATAATAAAAGCATCTTTGAAAATATTTGCTTGGATGTGTTTTTGAGCGCCTTACTCTCCTATGTTGGTTTTCAGTTCGCCAGTTCTCAGACTGAGTTTTCTGTCCGTTTTGGGCACACTTGGAGGGTAAATTTAGGTCTCTGTTCAGAGTATGTCACTTCATTGTCTTATATTTAGAAAGAGAATTCTCAAATAACGAAACCAAGCAATAACAACTCAATAGATTCTCCAAGTTTTTTTTTTTTTTTTTTTTTGTCGTGTTTGCCATGTAATCAAACCTTCAGCTCCACAGAAGTGGAACTAAACCACCCATTATGTTATATTGATCAAATTTAAGTCTGATTTCTTTAGAGTCTTTCTGCTTACCCTTGTTGTCTCTTCCTTTCTTTCAGATTACTGAATGAGTCTGGCTCTTTAAATTATGCTTACTGAACTCTGTGATAGCCCAGAACAGCAACTAGGTAGGACTGGGAGAAACTGTCTGCCGAGATAAGTGGTAGAAGAGTCCTCCCCTGGTTCCACCCAGACTCCTCATCTTTCAATGTGCAGTGGAGACTCAAACCACACCATGACCCCGTTAGCAGTATAGGGAGATTCCAGAATGGTCTTCTTCAGTGATAAAGAGGGGATGCATCTGAGGTATCATGGAAACCGTCTTTCCCCTAAACAAAACTTGCAGTGGAATCTGGCAAAATAATCTTTTCAGTTTAACAAATATAATTTTTCTATAGTTGCCTCTGAGTTAAGCAACTAGCTCTAAAATATGATATGATGCAATAAAATGCAATATGCCTTGCTAATGTGGGTCATTTATTCTGTTTGTGTCCCACCCCTCTTCCATTGCTGGGTTGAATTCCTCACTTTCTCCTAGTTCACCAGTGACTGGGCTCATTAACTTGTCAGAATTAAACTTTACATGTTGTGCTGCTAGCTTCTTTTTCTTTAACAAAAACTATTTCTTTTAACTTTAACTTTGATTTTAGATTCATGGGGTACATGTGCAGGCTTGTTACATTGGTATATTACATGATGCTGAGGTTTGGCATATGATTGACCCCTTCACCCTGGTAGTGAGGATAGCACCCAACAGGTAGTTTTCCAGCCACTGCCCCTCTCCCTTCCTCCCCATTCTTGGAGTCCCAGTGTCTGTTGTTCTTATGTTTGTATCCATGTGTACCCAATATTAAGCTCCCACTTATAAGTAAGAACATGCAGTATTTGTTTTTCTGTTCCTGCATTAATTCTCTTAGAATAATGGCCTCCAGCTGCATCCTTGTTGCTGCAAAGGACATGATTTTGTTCTTTTTGTGGATATTCCAGGGCGTATAAGTATCACATTTTCTTTATCCAATGAACTATGGATGGGCACCTAGGTTAATTTCATGTCTTTGCTATTGTGAATAGGGCTGTGATGGACATACAAGTGCATGTGTCTTTTTGGTAGAACTATTTATTTTCCTTTGGGTATATAACCAGTAATTATATTATTGGGTTGAATGGTAGCTCTGTTTTAACTTCTTTGAGAAATCTCCACACTGCTTGCCACAGTGGCTGAACTAACTTATTAATACCTTCCTACCAGCAATGTGTAAGTGTTCCTTCTTCTCTGAAGCTTTGTCAGCATCCATTATTTTTTTAATTGCGTGAGATGATATTTATTGTGGTTTTGATTTTTCTAATTAATGTTTGTTGGCTAGCTGTATGTCATCTTTTGAGAAGTGTCTGTTCATGTCATTTTCCTCATTTTTTAATGGAGTTATTTGGTTTTTTGCATGTTGCTATGTTTAAGTTCCTTATAGATTCTGGATATTAGACCTTTGTTGGATGCATAGTTTGTGAAAATTTTCTCTTATTTCTGTAGGGTGTCCGTTTACTCTGTTTATAGTTTCTTTTGTTGGGCAGAAGCTCCTTAGTTTAATTAGGTCCCACTTGTCAATTTTTGGTTTTGTAATTGCTTTTGAGTTCTTAGTCATAAATTCTTTGCTAAGGCTGATGTCCAGAATGGTACTTTCTCGATTTTTTCCTAGAGTTTTTATAGTTTGAAGTCTTACATTTAAATATTTGATCAGTCTTGCATTAATTTTTATATATGGTGACAGGTAGGGATCTACTTTTATTTTTCTGCATATGACTAGCCAGTTAGCCTAGCATTGTTTAATGAAAAGGGAGTCCTTTCCCCATTGCCTATTTTTGTCAGCTTTGTCAAAGATCAAATGGTTATAGGTGTATGATTTTGTTTCTGGGTTGTCTATTCTGTTAATTGGTCTCTGTGTCTCTTTTTGTGCCAGTGCCATGCTGTTTTGATTACTGTAGCCTTATAGAATAATTTGAAGTCAGGTAATGTGATGCCTCTGGCTTTGCTCTTTTTGCTTAGGATTGCTTTGGCCATTCAGGGTCTTTTTTGGTTCCATGTGAATTTTAGGATAGTGTTTTCTAATCCTTTGGAAAAATGACATTGGTAGTTTGATAGGAATAGTGTTAAATCTGTAGATTGATTTGGGCAATATAGCCATTTTAACAATACTAATTCTTACAATTCATGAACATGGAATGTTTTTCCATTTGTGTCATCTCTGATTTCTTTCCTCAGTATTTTGTAGTTCTCCTTATAGAGATCTTTGATCTCCTTAGTTAAAGCTGTATGCCAAGGTATTTTTTTGTAGCTATTGTAAATGGGATTGCATTTTTTATTTGGCTTGAATTTTATTAGTGTATAAAAATGCTACTGATTTTTGTACATTGATTTTGTATCCAGAAACTTTACTGAAGTTCTTTATCCATTCCAGGATCCTTTTGGCAAAGTCTTCAGGGTTTTTTTAGGTACAGAATCATATTGTCAGGGAAGAGAGATAGTTTGACTTCTTTTCCTATTTGGATGCCTTTTATTTCTTTCTCTTGCTTGATTGCTCTGGCTAGGACTTCCAGTACTATGTTGAATAGGAGTGGTGAGAGTGGGCATTTTTGTCTTGTTCCAATTCCACTCAGAATGATGTTGGCTGTAGGTCTGTCATGGATGGCTCTTATTATTTTGAGGTATGTTCCTTCTATTGTGCTGCTTCTTTTAAACAGTGTTGAGAATACCAGTCCCTGTAACTGTAACAGGAAAATTTCCCACAGAAGGGCAGCCTCAGTGAACATAAGAAGGGACCTTTGTTCTTTCTCAGAACAACTAATCCCTCTTGTAAACAGGTCTGCCATCCAATTCCAGAGACTTCTAAAGAGTTCTCTCCTTGGAGCTTTCTTTAGTTCCTCTGAGCATGTTTCATTGTAACAGTGGGTCAGGTCTTCTGCTGGTTTTAACTGCCTGTTTTGAGGCTGCTTTCAGGACAGCTGCTTTTAAGTTAATCTTTATATTCACTGACTTTGATGGAAAACAAACAGTATTATGCTGTTGCTTCTGTATGAACACAGGATTTCTTAGGATTAACTCTATTCAAGCCCAAGTAGCAAACTTTTGGGCAAATATTTAAGTGAGTACATCACTGTAAATGCAGTTTATAATTTTTTTCTCATTAAATGTATTATATTCACTTTACAGGATTTCTCTACAGGAAAATGTTGGAAGAAAGTTTAAAATTACATTCTGCACAATCATTATATTTTGGAATGCTATATTAGAAAATCACAAAATATTTGAAGAGAGGGATACCAATCCTCAGATATGATTTTCCATTTTTGATTCTAATAAAATAATGCCAGGTGTTCTGTTCCTGATCTATGGTGAAGTTCTAGGTTCCTTTCATTTCAAAATCCTTCCCAATGCCTATCAGGTTATCTTTCTGGGATACTCCCCAGGCTTCCCAATTAACTTCACGAATCCCACTTCATAGATTACCCAAAATAACAGAAAGAGGCCTTGTAAGGGAATGGTTACGAGCATGAGCCTGATGCGGTATTAGCTGTACCCCTTACTACCTATATGACAATGAGCAAGTTGCGTAAACACTGTGTGCCTAATTGTCCCATTGTAACATGGGAATAAAACAATACGTACCTCAGGGAGTTATTAGGATTAAATAAGTTAATATTTCTAAAGTTGTTAGAATAGTATCTGGCAGGAATCCTACATAAATGTTGCTAAATTAAATTTTACCTAAGTCTAATCCTGACTTGCTTTTTCTCTCCAAAATCAGAAGTATTTATATCCCATAAATTTAGTGGAAAAAATTTGTTAATCATTTTTAATGCCTTTTATATAAATAACATATGTAATAAGTATCTTCAGGCTGGGTGTGGTGGCTCACGCCTGTAATCCCAACACTTTGAGAGGCTGAGATGGGCAGATCACTTGAGGCCAGGAGTTTGAGACCAGTCTGGCCAACATGGTGAAAACCTGTTTCTACTAAAAATACAAAAGTTAGTCAGACATGGTGGCGTGCACCTGTAGTCCCAGCTACTAGGGAGGCTGAGGCAGGAGAATCACCTGAACCCGAGATATGGAGGTTGCAGTGAGCCAAGATCATGCCACTTCACTCCAGCCTGGGTAACAGAACAAGACTCCATCTTCAAAAATAAATAAATAAACAAAATAATAATAAGTATCTTCATTATAGATTATAAACAATCTAGATGTCCAAAAATAAACAAATTGTTAAAATATCAAGATATTTAATTTTAAAAAGTAAAATATAAATTTATTTTCAGTATGTGTTTAAGTGGAAAAGCACGTTACAAAAAATAATGTACATTATATTCAATTTTTATTGAAACAATATGTATTACAGAAGAAGGCAAAAGAAAAGTCTAAACAGATAGATACCAGAATGCTCCCAGTGCTATTTTAGGTGATGAAATGATGAGAGGTTTTTTTTTATTTTATTCTTCTTTTTTCAAAAAATCTAGACCTTATAAATTGTCTCGAACATTTGTGATTTATAAATAAAAAGAAATTGAGAATTTTAATAAAAGTATAGATTTATGATTGTGGAAACTTATTTTCTCTCCATGGAAATCTCTAAGGAAACTGAAGAAATATATCGAATTCCTCTAATTTAACATAATCACAATTTTCACGAACCTCAAAGTTATCAAGGAAGAGCTATTTTAACCCATTGCCTTAGATATCATAAGATATAAAAGGTATTTTAAATAATTTTGCATTCATCAGTTTATATATTTTAATCATTTGTTCTCATTTTTATCTTACATTAGCTGTGGATAAGTAGTTTAATGTTGGTTTGTATTATATAACCTGACTCTTAAAACAACTCATTACATTAAATTTGAGAACTGAGGTTGATATTCTACAGATAAAATAAGTTTTAATTATGTTTTTTCAATCTAGCAAGTAACAGAAATAAAAAGTTTCAAGGGATTATTTGTGAGGTAAGATAAATATCTATTTAAATTTGATAAATTTTCCAGGAGCTAGAGAGAATAGTTATATAATAATACCATCTTACCATTACTGTTATTAGGAAGATTTTATTAGGTCCCTTCTGAATTTTGCCCTTCTTCAAGTGTGACTTTGTTTATCCTCAAACGGAGTTGTTGGTTTCTTCCAATCTCATGTCAGGCTTAAGTAAAATCTCTGCATGTTCCCCCTTCTTTTTGTTTTTTTTTTTAACCATGTTGAAGATTATCCTTCCTCTCTCATACTAAGAATTATAAACCTAAAAGCCAAAATACAGTATACCAGAAAACTAATAATTTGATAGATTTAAAATGTACAGATTTGAGGGATGTCAATTGATTTTTGTTCCCCCACAGAATTGAAAAACCCATTTCTGCCTCTTGTTGAATTAACTGTTAACCCTCTAACTCACACATTTTTTAAGTATTAGAAATACCTGTTTTAACCTTGCTAAGTCTGTGCAATCATCTTCTCTAGCTATCTTACTTCTTTTGTCCCTAAGAGGAATTCCCACTGATTATTAAAAACTTTCTGCCTTGCTTTCCTTAACTCTGTTCTCAGAGTTAGAAGAAAAGGTTCTGAGAAGAAGATGACCCAGTTTACTAGAGTGAATAAAACTTTTTTTTCACCACAGTAGAAATCTTACAGTATTTTTTTCAAAGTTGTGAGATGGTGGGGAAAGGGTGTATTTTTCTTCTTATTAGAAGTATTGAATAATAGATAAATAACATGTCAAAAATCTTACTTAGAAAATCTACCAGCCAAAAATCTGTAAAGACAGCCCAGAAAACTACAAGGAGGTTTTTAAAAAAAAAAAAAAAATAGTGAGGCAAAGCCTCTTTCTCTTATAATCTAGCTTCTCTATATATTGAAAGACTCAATGTGGCTTTCTATTTCAAATCTTACACTATAAAGACATTTGATTAACCAGTGATACTAGGTTAATAAAATATTTTACTCAAGAAAACAGCCCTCTTATACCATATAAAAAGGGAAAAATATTCAAATAGAACTCAGAATAGAAAGTACTAAACTCTTTTACTCTACGTAAGGAAATTACCAGATATTTCTTTTTCTGGAAGATTGGTAGTTTTTCATATTATTTCCCATATGCTGTCCTCCTTAAATTTATTGCCTTTTTATCTTCTGCTAAATCCACAAAAAAATATTTTAAAGATGTTCTCTTACAGTACCTAAAAAGTTAACTAAATTTTTTCTACTGTCTCCATCCAGGAATCCATTCCAATTATTTGCATTTAAATTTCTTAATTCATCCATTTATTTATTGATTCACAAATACTTATGGTGTGCCTACAATGTTTCAGTGACTGGGTTAGGCTCTAGGGTTACCATGCATGGTGAGCATGAACAGGCACAGCTCACACTCTTATCGAGCTGATAGGCTAATGAGTTATTCAGGTATGAATCAAATGATCACACTAGTGGAGGCGGAATTATGAACTGAGTTTCAAGTTCTGAAAAAAAGAACATTGTCTCAAAGAGTAAACCCTTACTTAGAGTAGGGGACAGGGAGAACTTCCCTGGGAAACAAAACAAGGCATCAAGAACCAAAATGAGGCTGAGCTTAAGATTTAATCTCCTTTCATAAGAACATTGCAGGAAGCCAACCAGACTATTAATTCTAAAAGTGAGCAGCACAAAATTTCATCTGAACCCATTTTCTGACCAAAAATGTTTCTTCTTATCTCATAGGAAATACTTAGTACATCTAATCGAAGCATTATACAGAGTAGGTTTTTGTTTCCTGGCTGTTCCCATGTATTTAAGTAAGAAAAAGAGTGAAAAAAAAAAACTTGCCATTTTTTCACCATTTCATTTCTCTGTCAAATAAATTATGTTTCTGAAATATTTTCTGTATAAAAAAAGATGTTTCATGGCTTCTTATTTGCAAATCCATTCCACAATATTGCTATTACATATTCCAGTTTATTCTTTTTTACCCTCTTTGGAAATCTGTAACTATATATCACATTATTACTCACTTATGTTTCATTAAATGGAACACATTAGATAATTTTATTTCTACTTGTTGCTTTATTACTATTTTAAATTATTGTGAAGAAGATACTTTTATTTTATTTTTTGGGACAGGGTCTCACTTTGTCACCCAGGCTGGAGTGCAGTGGTGTGATCTCAAGCTCACTACAGCCTCCACCTCCCAGGCTCAGGTGATCCTCCCACTTCACACTCTGGAGTAGCTGGGTCCACAGGCGCACACCATCATGCCTGGCTAATTTTTTTGTATTTTTTGTAGAGACAGGATCTTGCCATGTTGCCATGTTGCTCAGGCTGGTCTTGAACTCCTAAGCTCAAGCAATCTGTCCGATATGGCCTCCCAGGGTGTTGGGATTAAGATGTGAGCCACATACCCAGCCAGACAATATTTTTATATCAAACTTTCCCTAAAACTCCAAATATGTTTGATACCTTTTTATCTGATTGCATTTATGTGTTGTTTTTATTTATTTCTGATTTATTTTGAAACAGGCTGTCACTGTAGCTAAGGTTGGAGTGCAGTGGCGCAAATCATAGCTCACTGCAGCCTTGAACTTCTGGGCTCAAGCAGTCCTCCCACCTCCGCCTCCTAAATAGCTGGAACTGCAGGTGCACCCCCCATGCCCAGCTAATTTTTAAATTTTTTGTATAGATGGGGTCTTGTCTTGTCCCTAAGGCTGGTCTTGAACTCTTGGTCTCAAGCAATCCTCCAGCCTTGGCCTCCCGAAGTGCTGAGATTATAGGCTTTAGCCCCTGTGCCCAGCTTGCTTTTTATTTTTTTAATTTATTCTTATTACAAAACAAATATATGTACTATAGAGAAAATAAGATTTTCAGCAGTAAAATACAATAAAAACTTAACAATCCTGAACCAGAGATAACCACCATTAATATTTTGTTGTATACCTACATATAACTATATTTTTATATAATTCACTGTGTTTTCTCAGGATTTTCATGAGGTAGTTGAGTAAGCAAAAATGACAGAACTTTTTTCTTGACTATAATTAATGATCTATTTCTGGATTTTTTTTTTTTTTTGAGACAGAGTCTTGCTCTGTGGCCCAGGCTGAAGTGCAGTGGCACACAACCTTGGCTCACTGCAACCTCCACTTCCTGGGTTCAAGCATTTCTTCTGCCTCAGCCTCCCCAGTAGCTGGGATTACAGATGTATGCCACCACGCCTGGCTAATTTTTATATTTTTAGTAGAGATGTGATTTTGCCATGTTCGCCAGGCTAGTCTTGAACTCCTGATCTCAAGTGATCTGCTGGCCTCGGCCTCCCAAAGTGCTGGGATTACAGGCATGAGCCACTGCCTCCAGCCTATTTCTGGATTATTATTTGATCCAAATTTTTGTCAAATATCAAATTCTGTAAACCTTGAGTAGCTATTGTGTGGCTGTAACAAAAACGGCATGATTCTTTTCTAAAACTATCACATAAATAAAATTGCTACCAGGTTAAAAAAAAAAGAGGTTTATTTCATTTCAGTTATTTTACTCTAATTTTTTATCTTTCTTTAAAATTCTACTAGCCTTTTCCCCTTATCTCATAAATTTCATATTTTTGCTATCAACACAGCATTTCAGTCTGTAGAGATCATTAGGAATCTCATTTTAGTTAACCCTCCTATTTTTGTGTCATCAACAAATTTGAAAATAATCTCTTCAAAGCCTTCATTTAGATGATTAGTGAAAATGTTGAACATTTTGTAGAATATGTTAAGGCTGCCTAAGGGACAAAGAGCAAGAGCAAAGGGGCCCCCTAACACAACTCTAGTGAAGACAACAGAAGGAAAAAGAAGAAAGATGCCAATGGAAGCAGTAACGACTTATTATGGTTGTGTAGTTGTAAGTCTAGCATATGAGAAAGGAGTTCAAGAACTGAACCTACACTGCATATAAAAAATGAGAATCAGTGGAAGAATGCAGAGACTAATTCAAACAAATCCATACAAATATTTGATGGTACATAAGAGGGGGCTACATACAGAATGGCAAAAAGTTGAATGTAAGTTTGTCTGGAATATTACAACAAAGATACATGCTTTTCAGCTGGGCTTGGTAGCTCATGCCTGCAAGTCCAGAACTTTAAGAGGCTGAGGCAGGCAGGTGGCTTGAGCCCAGGAATTTGAGACCAGCCTGGACAATACAGTGAGACATCATCTCTACAAAAAATTAAAAAATTAGCTAGGCATGGTGGTGCATAGCTGAGGTCCCAGCTATTCAGGAGGCTGAGGTGGGAGGATGGCTTTAGCCGAGGAGGTCAAGGGTACAGTGCGCTATGATTGCACCACTGCACTTCAGCCTGGGTGACAGAGTGAGACCCGGGATTAAAAAAAAAAAAAAAAAGATACATGCTCTTCAGAGCCATTTAGAAGATGGAAGGAAGACTATTGCTGATGCTTGCATCAGTGTGTGTACTAGCCTACATGACACCTCTGTGAGAATTTGAAAAAGATGCCTCTTCTTCCTGACTGACATAGCCCCACACAAGGACTTAGCACTTGACAATGAAAGCACAGGTTGAACAGCAGCCCTCAGTCACGTCTTAGCCAGGTGCCCCCAGGCACTAATCAATGAGATTTGCTGAGACTCTCCACACCGCATTTCAGCTTTGCTAGCTGGCTCTTTGTTAAGCTCTGATGATAGGGGTGCTAGAGGGAGACTGAAAGGTGGGAGGAGGTAGAAGGGACACACTTCATCTTCTGAGCCTCCTGTTTGCTTGTGGTTCTTGCCATTGGTACCCTATTAACTCTGCTTCACCATAGCAGAAGTTGAATCCAGTTTTCAGTTTCCCTATCACCTGCAGAACTAGCTGCACTGCAACCCACCTCCCCACCAAGAGGCACCAGCACCAAATCCCTCCTCAGAGATGAATCCAAGCTCCAAGAGACAGTGCCTGTACACTCAGAGACAACAGCACCAACTGAGTAGCACCTTTCTCCTCAGATGTCTGAGTTTCAGCTCAACACCGCCGCTCCTCCAAGTTTCTACATTTTCAGAATTCCAGTCTCTTTCTTTTGTTCCCTCAGACCTAGAGAGATTAAGAGTTCCCTGCAGTTGCTACCTCTGTAGTATCCTAGATTTCTCTTTTCACCTTTTTAGTTACCACGTTGACAATTTTATACTTGGTTAACAATTCTTTCTTTTTTTTTTTTTTTGAGAAAGAGTCCCACTATGTCACCCAGGCTGGAGTTCCTGGAATGCAGTGGCTCGATCTCAACTCATTGCAACCTCCACCCACACCATCCTGAGTTCAAGTGCCTGGCCCATTGACAATTCTTTATATTAAATTATATTTGTTGGTTGGGTGCAGTGGCTCATGTTTGTAATCCCAGCACTTTGGGAGGTTGAGGTGGGTGGATCAGTTGAGGTGAGGAGTTCCAGAGCAGCTTGGCCAACATGGTGAAACCCCATCTCTGCTAAAAATACAAAAATTAGCTGGGCATGGTGGTGGGCACCTGTAGTCCCAACTACTCAGGAGGCTGAGGCAGGAGAATCGCGTGAACTCAAGAGGCAGAGGTTGTAGTGAGCCGAGATCATGCCATTGCACTCCAGCCTGGGATATGAAGTAAGTGAGACTCCAACTTAGAAAATAAATAAATAAATAAAAGTAAAAAATTAAAAATATATTTATTCACGTAACTCTGTATAGTTCCTGTCTCTTGACTGAACCCTGAGTAGTACAAAGGAGAAGATAAATTAGATCAATAAACCATCATAATCTACATACATTTTTTTTCAGGCATTACTTGAACTGTTCTAACAAATGCTCCACAAGAGGAAACACCTTTCCATCAGACTCAAGTAGGGGATTCTTGCCAGAATTAAGGCTGTCACATACTGAAGGACTAGCTGGCTTAGTTGGCTGTCCCTATTTATGGACTCCTGAGAGGAGAATGATAAACCCAGCCTACATCTTTCCAAAGGGAATGTATTAATCAGAAATAGGTTATTCTGCAGTAACCACCAGTCCTCTGACTGGTCATTACTTATTTATTGCTGATGGCTTACAGCAATAAATGGTTTTCTCTCCGAGGTTTTATAGCAACTGAGGATCCATTGCAGCTCTGTTCCACAGCTCTTCTCCAAATAGCTTTTTCATTTCACTGGGGACCTAAGCTGAAGGTATTGCCCCTACCCTTGTCTCACGGCAGAGGGAACGGAAGGGAGAGTGGAACTGTGCAATGGCTCACAACGCTTCTGCTTGGAGATGGTATAAGTCACCTCCTTTTGCCTTCCGTTGGTTAAAGCAAACCATATAGCCAAACCTGCTATCAGTGGGGCATTTTGGGTTAAGAGTTAAGAAAATCTATTCTCTGCTGCATATGAATTTGACCTTTTGGAACCAGATTACAGTACTATGTTAACAGTGTTACTCAGCAACATTGCTTATAAATGATCTCTGATTGGAAATTGCATCTGGAGTAGAAGGAACTATAAATGTACTATAAATACCTCATGGAAACTATAGCTTCTAGCATCCTGGAATGTGCTGTTTTAAGTGGGCATGTATGGTGATGCCAGAAATGACACCTCTGAAGTTTGTTACAGGCGATATTAGCTCCCGTAGGGAATGAGATGCTAAGTTGGGGTGGTTCCTGCACTTGCCTCATATGGATTGCACCTTCTTGCATTTGAGCTGTCTCTGGACAGCTGCACAATTTGGAGGGGTACCTGACACTACCTATAGTTAACTGTCCTGTCTCATGTTTTGTTTTTTCTTTTCTTTTCTTTCTTTCTTTTTTTTTTTCTTAAGACAGAGTCTTGCTCTGTCATGAAGGCTGGAGTGCAGTCGCGAGATCTCAGCTTACTGCAACCTCCACCTCCCAGGTTCAAACGATCCTCCCACCTCAGCTTCCTGAAAGCTGGGATTACAGGCACCCACCATCATGTGAAGTTGATTTTTGTATTTTTAGTAGAGACAGGGTTTCATAACATTGGCCAGGCTGGTCTTGAACTCCTGACCTCAAGTGATCTGCCCTCCTCAACCTCTCAAAGTACTGGGATTACAGGCGTGAGCCACCATGCCCAGCCCTGTCCCATGTTTTTCTGAGTGAATCTGATGCCAAAGTGGTCTATGGTAGTTTTGTGAGTCTGAATGTTGACTTGAACCTAATAATAGATTTGATGCCATTGTGAGCACCGTAGGCAGAAATTCACATTCTGCCACAAGACAGCAATATACAAATGCATGCTCTTCTAACTGAAAGATAATTAGAAACAATAATAACTTCTACGTAGGAGGATTCTTCTAGGGGACCTGGATACTTTTCGGTAGACAACAGATTCATAGAAAATTACTGATCAGCTAGGCGTGCTGGCTCACACTTGTAATCCCAGCACTTTGGGAGGCCAAGGCGGGCGGATCATGAGGTCAAGAGATCGAGACCATCCTGGCCAAGATGATGAAACCCCGTCTCTGCTAAATATACAAAAAAAAAAAAATTAGCTGGGGGTGGTGGCGAGCACCTGTAGTCCTAGCTACTTGGGAGGCTGAGGCAGGAGAATTGCTTGAACCTGGGAGGCGGAGGTTGCAGTGAGCCGAGGTCATGCCACTGCACTCCAGCCTGGCGCCTGGTGACGGAGTGAGACTCTGTCTAAAAAAAAAAAAAAAAAAAAAAAAAAAAAAAAAAAAAAAAATTACTGATCAATAGAGAAAAAATGCAAAGAGAAACAGGTTTGTAGCTCAGAGAAACCTCAGTTAGAAACCTGGCTCTGCAGCTTCCTGCCTGCAACCTGGGTGGGTTGCTTTACCCCTCTCAGCATCAGAATTCTCATCTATAAACTTATTATTTTTAAGGCCTTTTTACTAAAAGAAAAAACTCAACTAGAACTCAGTTGAGCAAAAATAAAACAAAACAAAAACAAAAAAACAAACAAAAATAAAAAAGGGCAAGAATGGAGCTGCAATCTAATGAACTTGAGTCTCCAGGACTCTTTCTTTGCCGTATCTGCAATTTTTTCAGCTTCCTGGCTTCATTCAATCCTATTCCAGAGGCAAGATCTCTCTGCAGGACCGAGATGCTGTCAGCTCTGGGCCACATTCTTACCATGAGTATATATGACTCTTTCTTATTAATAATTTCATTTTAAAATGTAACCAAATGCTCTCTTATTATCTGTCTTCATTGAATTGCACTTCCTTATTATTATTACTATTTTCTTGAGACAGAGTCTTGCTCCGTTGCCAGGTGCCAGGCTGGAGTGCAGTGGCGCAATCTCGGCTCACTGCAACCTCCACCTCCCTGGTTCAAGCAATTCTTCTGCCTCAGCCTCCTGAGTAGCTGGGACTACAAGTGCGCGCCACCATGCCCAGCTAATTTTTGTATTTTTAGTAGAGATGGGGTTTCACCATGTTGGCCAGGATGGTCTCGATCTCTTGACCTCGTGATCCGCCTGCCTCGGCCTCCCAAAGTGCTAGGATTACAGGCGTGAGCCACCGCTCCTGGCCTGCACTTCTTATTTTAAAGGCTCATTGTTCTGTCATTTCCAGATTGAAGACAATCCTTGCTAGAGAATTTGGGAAGAAAGAGTAAACTGATTGATCACCATAAAGTTCTGCTGCCGGTTAATCTTCTAGTCCATCAGTTCTGCCTTCATCTAGCATTACAGTATCTTTTCCAGGATGCTAGCATATCCTTCACATGTTCTTGCTCAGAATACAGCTGGTATCTCATACAATCATCATTCATAATTACAAAAAAAGGTTAAATTTAACCGAGTGTTGTCAGATGTTATGCACATTATATTTCTGAATATAATTTTAAAAAACATTTCATTTAGGCTATTTTCTATAATGTACAATTTCTTTATTAGAAATTATGGTCCATATAATACTCAGAACAAACCTTTTCAGTTAAGAAAAAAAAATTAGACAAATTCATGCATTTTCCAAAAACAGAATTAGCCAATTTTTGCTTTCCAAAAGGTGGAGGACTCAATCCCTGGTATAAATTTTTAACTAATTTTTCCAAAGATACAGAGCCGTCTTTCCCCTCTCAAAAGGGCAAGAACAGTTTCCAAGTCCCTTCCTTCATCTAATTTCAGTTCTGAGGGCAACAATCCTGGGACAGTGATGTTTCTTTTTAACTCGTTTAGCATTCCCTTGCATTGCAATTGAGACAAGTCCATTCTTGTGATGAGAATTTACAGTCTAGTAATCTTAAACACCAAATAAAGTACAGAATTCCCCTTTTCCAGCACTGAAGAGGAAGTTAATGGATTCCCAGTCATAGTAAAGAATTTTGGAGAATTCCCTGTGGTTCTGGGCCTGGCTGGATTCTGCTATTCTTTCTTTGAGGCTAAAACTACACATTGACTATCATTAGTTTCTTTTATAGATTTTGGAGGACGTCAACAAAATAAGATGACAAATATGAAATATATCTTCTTACCTCTATCAACAATTTCAATCCCTTCTCCTTTCATCTTGTAAGTCAATTTTTCTTGTAGCCTTTTTACTTCAGATTCCTTTTCTTCTAGTTGTTCTTTTGAAGTTGACGGTTCATCCTACAAGTTACAAATTCATTTAAAATTAGTAGATCATGACTAAAGAGAACATTAAGAGAGCATATTAGCTCTTTAAATCAATAATCAGATTTATGAATAAAACAAATCTACAAGAATTGAGACGCAGTCAGGCGTGGTGGCTCATTCCGGTAATCCCAGCATTTTGGGAGGCCAAGGCAGGTTGATCACTTGAGGTCAGGAGCTTGAGACCAGCCTGGCCAACATGATGAAACCCCATCTCTATCAAAAATACAAAAAACTAGCCGGGTGTGGTGGCACATGTCCATAATCCCAGCTACCTGGGAGGCTGAGGTAGTAGAATCGCTTGAACTTGGGAGGCGGAGGTTGCAGTGAGCCAAGATCGCGCCACTGCATTCCAGCCTGGGCAAGAGTCTATCTCAAAAAACAACAACAACAAAAACGCAAGAATTTAGACTCAAGCATCAGAAATCAGACAAGGGCAATGAAAAGCAGGAAGCAAGACTATTAGCAGGCTGGGCCTGGTGGGTCACACCTATAATCCCCGCACTTTGGGAGGCCAAGGTGGGCAGATCACTTGACGTCAAGAGTTCAAGACCAACCTGGTCAATATGGTGAAACCCCAACTTTACTAAAAATACAAAAAATTAGCCGGAAGTGGTGATGTGCACCTGTAATTCCAGCTACTCTGGAGGTAGAGGTAGGGGAATTGCTTGAACCTGGGAGGCAGAGGTTGCCGTGAGCTGAGGTCACACCACTGCACTCCAGATTAGGCACACAGAGTGAGATTCTGTCTCAAAAAAAGGAGGGGGGAGCTATTAGCAGAGGTCCCATTTATAACAGTTATGGTATAATTAGTTCAAGTTTCTTTGTAATCAAATTAAGTAGAGATATTTTAAAGTATCATTAGGGATAGGATAGCTCTAAGGTTTAAATCCTATGTCAAATTAAAAAATATAACCAAGTTACTCATGGAAGATAATCAAATTAGATACTTAGTATTACTCATGGAAGATAACCAGATTAGATACTTAGTGTCATAAATGCCAAATAAAATGCAAATTGGAAAAGAATAGCTTGACATTTATTTGGCATTTCAAGATGGCACTCATGCTTCCTTGATAAGCACAGAGTTTCATTAATGGGTAAGGTAGCAAGTCATGAACAACTTTAGCCAAATCATGGAACTAAGTAATTCACCCTCATCACTAAGATAAAAGGACAGAATCTCCTACAACGAGAAAAAATAAATTTAGATATTTAACACCTCTTTCAATTTTTAACTATACAACTGTATAAGATTTCAAGTCCATCCTTCTATGTACTAATGTTCAAATTTTCAGTTTCCTTTAGAAAAGAATTAGTGTTAGCAAACAAGTTTTGCTGGCTCTACTTAACACAGAAAACAGCTATTAAATACTAAGAAGTACAGCTTTATATTTGATACCACATTTTACTTTCAGAATCTCTAAAGATATGTTTATTACATTTATTAATATGAGAAGATGTAGATCTCCAATGAAGCGAGGCACTTGGCCCTATAGTTTTGACTTCTGGAAGGAGTAGAGTGGACAAGTTCAGAACATTTGCAACAGCACTGGCAGGAAGTGCAAACCTGTTCTCACCGTGCTGCTGCTCAGCAGTCATTTCTATTCACAGACATGATAATGCCAACTGCTGTACCTTCAAGAAAGTCCCTAAAGAGGAAAGTGATCTCTACTGCGGATACAAAACAGAATTCTTTCATAGGCCAATGTTTACAATTATTTTACTAGGCTTGGGTCTCAGGTAGCCTAAGAGAGTTAAATTTAATTTATATATTTTTTCATTTTACCTGTTGATTATTTTTCACTAATTATTTCATGTGTTTCTGAAAACAATATTAGGGATCCCACTCTCCCTTCAAACAGCTTGAGGTGATTTTTAATCAACAGGTGACACACACACAGCTGCTTTTCATAATAATAACTGCTTTTCATACTGCATCAGACCCCCCCTTAATTTTCATGCTAGAAAGTTTGGCCATTAAAGACTGGTAGAGAGATGGAGGAGTGAAAGAAAACTACAGACAGAAAAAGACAAGCTAAATAATCAAGAAAATAGTATCAGTTTATAAAGGAGGTTAGATACAACTCAGAGAAAGGGCAGATTATATTTTGTCGGATGAGTTAAGCCTTGTTTTTAAATTCAGATCAGTGGTGTTTAAATTCGAGAAGGATTCTAGCTTGCAGGGAGTTTCATTTAATTATTATTATTATTATTATTATTATTATTATTATTATTATTATACTTTAAGTTCTGGGATACATACGTAGAATGTTCAGGTTTGTTACATAGGTATACATGTGCTATGATGGTTTGCTGCATCCATAAACCAATCATCTACATTAGGTATTTCTCCTAATGCTATCCCTCTCCTACCCCACCACCCCCCGACAGACCCTGGTGTGTGATGTTCCCCTCCTTGTGTCCATGTGTTCTCATTGTTCAACTCCAACTTATGAGTGAGAATATGTAGTGTTTAGTTTTCTGTTCCTGTGGTAGTTTGCTGAGAATGACGGTTTCCAGGTTCATCCATGTCCTTGCAAAGGACATGGACTCGTCCTTTTTTATGGCTGCATAGTATTCCATGGTGTATATCTGCCACATTTTCTTTATCCACTCTATCACTGATGAGCATTTGGGTTGGTTCCAAGTCTTTGCTATTGTGAACAGTGCTGCAATAAACATACATGTGCATGAGTCTTTATAGTAGAATGATTTCTAATCCTTTGGGTATATACCCAGTAATGGGATTGCTGGGTCAAATGATATTTCTGGTTCTACATTCTTGAGGAGTCGCCATACTGTCTTCCACAGTGGTTGAACTAATTTACACTCCTGCCAACAGTGTAAAAGCTTTCCTATTTCTCCACATCCTCTCCAGCATCTGTTGTTTCCTGACTTTTTAATGATCACCATTCTAACTGGTATGGAATGGTATCACATTGTGGTTTTGATTTGTATTTCTCTAATGACCAGTGATGATAAGGTTTTTTCATATGTTTGTTGGCTGCATAAATGTCTTATTTTGAGAAGTGTCTGTTCATAACCTTCACCCAATTTTTGATGGGGTTGTTTTTTTCTTGTAACTCTGTTTAAGTTCTTTGTAGAGATATTAGCCCTTCATCAGATGGTCAGATTGCAAAAATTTTCTCCCATTCTGTAGGTTGGCTGCTCACTCTGACGATAGTTTCTTTTGCTGTGCAGAAGCTCTTTAGCTTAATTAGATCCCATTTGTCAATTGTGGCTTTTCTTGCCATTGCTTTGGGTGTTTTAGTCATAAAGTCTTTGCCCCTGACTATGTCCTGAATGGTATTGACTAGGTTTTCTTCTATGTTTTTATGGTTTTAGGTCTTATGTTTAAGTCTTTAACACATCTTGAGTTAATTTTTGAATAAGGTGTAAGGAAGGGGTCCAGTTTCAGTTTCCTGCATATGGCTAGCCAGTTTTCTCAACACCATTTATTAAATAGGAAACCCTTTCTCCATTACTTGTTTTTGTCAGGTTTGTCAAAGATCAGATGATTGTAGATGTGTGGTGTTATTTCTGAGGCCTCTGTTCTGTTCCACTGGTCTATATATCTGTTTCGATACCAGTACCATGCTGTTTCAGTTACTGTAGCCTTGTAGTATAGTTTGAAGTCAGGTAGCATGACGCCTCCTGCTTTGTTCTTTTTGCTTAGGATTGCCTTGGCTATAGGATCTTTTTTGGTTCAAAATGAAATTTAAAGTGGTTTTCTTTTCTAATTCTGTGAAGAAAGTCAATGGTAGTTTGATGAGGATAGCATTAAATCTAGAAAGGACAGTATGGCCATTTTCACGATATTGATTCTTCCTATCAATGAGCATGGAATGTTTTCTCATTTGTTTATGTCCTCTCTTATTTCCTTGAGCAGTGCTTTGTAGTTCTCCTTGAAGTGGTCCTTCACATCCCTTGTAAGTTGTATTCCTAGGTATTTTATTCTCTTTGTAGCAATTGTGAATGGGAGTTCACTCATGATTTGGCTCTCTGTTTGTCTATTGTTGGTGTATATAGGAATGCTTATGATTTTTGCACATTAATTTTGTATCCTGAGACTTTGCTGAAGTTGCTTATCAGCTTAATGAGATTTGGGGATGAGACAACGGGGTTTTCTAAATATACAATCATGTCATCTGAAAACAGAGACAATTTGATTTGCTCCCTTCCTATTTGAATACCCTTTATTTCTTTCTCTTGCCTGACTTCCCTGGCCAGAATTTCCAATACTATGTTGAGTAGGAGTAATGAGAGAGGGCATCCTTGTTTTGTGCCAGTTTTCAAAGGGAATACTTCCAGCTTTTGCCCATTCAGTATGATACTGATTGTGGGTTTATCATAAATAGCTCTTATTATTTTGAGATAGGTTCCATCAATACCTAGTTTATTGAGAGTTTTTAGCATGAAGGGATGTTGAATTTTATGAAAGGCCTTTTCTGCATCTGTTGAGATAATCATTTGGTTTTTGTCATTGGTTCTGTTTATGTGATGGATTACATTTATTGATTTGTATATGTTGAACCAGGCTTGCATCCCAGAAATGAAGCCAATTTGATCATGATGGATAAGCTATTTGATGGGCTGCTGGATTTGGTTTGTCAGTATTTTATTGACGATTTTTGCATCGATGTTGATCAGGGATATGGCCTGAAATTTTCTTTTTTTATTATGTCTCTGCCAAGTTTTGATATCAGGATGATGCTGGCCTCATAAAATGAGTTAGGAAGGAGTCCTTCTTTTTCTATTGTTTGGAATAGTTTCAGAAGAAATGGTACCAGCTCCTCTTTGTACCTCTGGTAGAATTAGGCTGTGTATCTGCCTGTTCCTGGGCTTTTTGGTGGGTAGGCTATTAATTACTGCCTCAATTTCAGAACTTGTTATTGGTCTAGTTAGGGATTGGTCTTCCTGGTTTAGTCTTGGGAGGGTATATGTGTCCAGGAATTTATCCATTATTTTCTAGATTTTCTAGTTTATTTGCATAGAGGTGTTTATAGTATTCTCTGATGGTAGTTTGTATTTCTCTGGGATCAGTGGTGATATCTCCTTTATCATTTCTTATTGTGTCTATTTGATTCTTCTCTCTTTTCTTCTTTATTAGTCTGGCTAGAGGTCTATCTATTTTGTTAATCGTTTCAAAAAACGAGCTCCTGGATTCACAGATTTTTTGAAGGGTTTTTCATGTCTCTATCTTCTTCAGTTCTGCTCTGATCTTAGTTATTTCTTGTCTTCTGCTAGCTTTTGAATTTGTTAACCTTGCTTCTCTAGTTCTTTCAGTTGTGATTTAGGTTGTCGATTTAGATCTTTCCTGCTTTCTCTTTTGAGCATTTAGTTCTATAAATTTTCCTCTAAATACAGCTTTGGCTGTGTCCCAGAGATTCTGGGACATTGTGTCTTTGTTCTCATTGGTTTCAAATAACTTTTATATTTCTGCCTTCATTTCATTATTTACCCAGTAGTCATTCAGGAGTAGGCTGTTCAGTTTCCATGTAGTTGTGTGGTTTTGAGTGAGTTTCTTAATCCTGAGTTCTAATTTAACTGCACTGTGGTCTTAGAGACTGTTTATTATGATTTCTGTTCTTTTGCATTTGCTGAGGAGTATTTTACTTCCAATATGGGGTCAATTATAGAGTAAGTGCCGTGTGGTGCCAAGAAGAATATATATTCTGTCCATCTGGGGTGGAGAGTTCTGTAGATGTCTATTAGGTCTGCTTGGTCCAGAGCTGAGTTCAACTCCTGAATATTCTTGTTAATTTTCTGTCTTATTGATCTGTCAAATGTTGACAGTGGGGTGTTAGAGTCCCTGACTATTACTGTGTGGGAGTCTAAGCCTCTTGGCAGGTCTAAGAACTTGTTGTATGAATCTAGGTGCTCCTGTATTGATATGCAACAAGAAGAGCTAACTATACTAAATATATACATGAGTATATATTGATGTACTTGTGTATCAACATGTGATATATTTATGTACCATTTACCATTATGTAATGCCCTTCTTTGTGGTTTTTTTTTTTTAATTTTATTTTTTATTGCATTTTAGGTTTTGGGGTACATGTAAAGAACATACAATATTGTTGCATACGTACACACATGGCAGTGTAATTTGCTGCCTTCCTCCCCTTCACCTATATCTGGCATTTCTCCCCATGCTATCTCCCCCCAACTCCCAACCCCCCACTGTCCCTCCCCTATTTCCCCCCAACATACCCCAGCGTATAGTGCTCCCCTCCCTGTGTCCATGTGTTCTCATTGTTCAACACCCGCCTATGAGTGAGAACATGCGGTGTTTGATTTTGTGTTCTTGTGTCAG